>CM057245.1:30979544-31043544 GCA_029931835.1 Etheostoma nigrum
ACACACGCTTACACACACACACGCTTACACACACACACACGCTTACACAGACACACACACTCGCTTACACACACACACACACACGCTTACACACACACACACGCTTACACACACACTTACACGCTTACACACACACACGCTTACACACACACAAACGCTTAGTCACACACACGCTTACACACACACACACGTTTACACACACAAACACACACGCTTACACACACACACGCTTACACACACACACACACGCTTACACACACACACTTACACACACACAGAGGCTTACAAACACACGCTTACACACACATACACACACACACGCTTACACACACACACCCACACACACGCTTACACACACACACGCTTACACACACACACACTTACACACACGCGCTTACACACACACACACGCTTACACACACACACACACACTTACACACACACGCGCTTACACACACACACACGCTTACACACACACACACACAAGCTTACACACACACACAAGCTTACACACACACACACGCTTACATAAACTCACACACACACACACACACATGCTTACACACACACACACACACAAACGCTTACACACACACACGCTTACACACACACACACGCTTACACACACACACACGCTTACACACACACACACGCTTACACATACACGCTTACACAAACGCTTACACACACACACACACTTACACACACGCTTACACACACGCTTACACACACACACGCTTAAACACACACACACTTACACACACACGCGCTTACACACACACACACACGCTTACACACACACACACACTTACACACACACACACACACGCTTACATAAACTCACACACACACACACGCTTACACACACACACACATAAACGCTTACACACACACACGCTTACACACACACACGCTTACACACACACACACTTACACACACACGCTTACACACACACGCTTACACACACGCTTACACGCTTACACACACGCGCTTACACACACACACTTACACACACACGCGCTTACACACACACACACGCTTACACACACACACACACACTTACACACACGCGCTTACACACACACACACGCTTACACACACACACACACACTTACACACACACGCGCTTACACACACACACACGCTTACACACACACACACACACACACAAGCTTACACACACACACAAGCTTACACACATACACATGCTTACACACACACACGCTTACACACACACACACACGCTTACACACACACACGCTTACACACACACACACACGCTTACACACACACACACGCTTACACACACACACGCTTACACACACAAACACACACGCTTACACACACACACGCTTACACACACACACACTCGCTTACACACACACACACACTCGCTTACACACACACACACGCTTACACACACACACACACGCTTACACACACGCTTACACGCTTATACACACGCTTACACACACACAAACGCTTAGTCACACACACGCTTACACACACACACACGTTTACACACACAAACACACACGCTTACACACACACACACACACTTACACACACACAGAGGCTTACACACACACGCTTACACACACATACACACACACACGCTTACACACACACACGCTTACACACACACACGCTTACACACACACACACACGCTTACACACACAAACACACACGCTTACACACACACGCTTACACACACACACGCTTACACACACACACACGCTTACACAGACACACACACTCGCTTACACACACACACTCGCTTACACACACACACACACGCTTACACACACACTTACACGCTTACACACACACACGCTTACACACACACAAACGCTTAGTCACACACACGCTTACACACACACACACGTTTACACACACAAACACACACGCTTACACACACACACGCTTACACACACACACACACGCTTACACACACACACACTTACACACACACAGAGGCTTACAAACACACGCTTACACACACATACACACACACACGCTTACACACACACACCCACACACACGCTTACACACACACACGCTTACACAGACACACACTTACACACACACGCGCTACACACACACACACGCTTACACACACACACACGCTTACACACACACACACACAAGCTTACACACACAAACACACGCTTACACACACACACGCGCTTACAAACACACACACACACGCTTACACACACACACACACGCTTACACACACGCTTACACGCTTATACACACGCTTACACACACACAAACGCTTAGTCACACACACGCTTACACACACACACACGTTTACACACACAAACACACACGCTTACACACACACACACACACTTACACACACACAGAGGCTTACACACACACGCTTACACACACATACACACACACACGCTTACACACACACACGCTTACACACACACACGCTTACACACACACACACACGCTTACACACACAAACACACACGCTTACACACACACGCTTACACACACACACGCTTACACACACACACACGCTTACACAGACACACACACTCGCTTACACACACACACTCGCTTACACACACACACACACGCTTACACACACACTTACACGCTTACACACACACACGCTTACACACACACAAACGCTTAGTCACACACACGCTTACACACACACACACGTTTACACACACAAACACACACGCTTACACACACACACGCTTACACACACACACACACGCTTACACACACACACACTTACACACACACAGAGGCTTACAAACACACGCTTACACACACATACACACACACACGCTTACACACACACACCCACACACACGCTTACACACACACACGCTTACACAGACACACACTTACACACACACGCGCTACACACACACACACGCTTACACACACACACACGCTTACACACACACACACACAAGCTTACACACACAAACACACGCTTACACACACACACGCGCTTACAAACACACACACACACGCTTACACACACACACACACGCTTACACACACACACACACGCTTACACACACACAAACACACACAAGCTTATACACACACAAAAGCTTACACACACACAAACGCTTACACACACACGCTTTCACACACACACGCTTACACACACACGCTTACGCACACGCTTACACACACACACACACACGCTTACACACACACACACGCTTACACACACACACACACACTTACACACACACACGCTTACACACACACGCTTACACACACACGCTTAAACACACTTACACAAACACGCTTACACACACACACACACACACACGCTTACACACACACGCTTAAACACACTTACACAAACATGCTTACACACACACACACACACACGCTTACACACACACACACAGACACGCTTACACACACACGCTTACACACACACGCTTACACACACACACGCTTACACACACACACACACGCTTACACACACACACACACGCTTACACACACACACACAGGCTTACTCACACACACACTTACACACACGCGCTTACACACACACACACGCTTACACACACACACACACGCTTACACACACACTTACACACACACACGCTTACACACACACGCTTACACACACACACACACACGCTTACACAGACACACATACGCTTACACACACACGCTTACACACACACACACACACACGCTTACACACACACGCGCTTACACACACACACACGCTTACACACACACACACACACACATAAACGCTTACACACACACACGCTTACACACACACAAACACACACAAACGCTTACACACACTCACGCTTACACACACACACACACACACGCTTACACACACACACACACGCTTTCACACACACACTTACACACACACACACACGCTTACACACACACACACACGCTTACACACACACACTTACACACACGCTTACACACACACACACACGCTTACACCGACACACACACCTTTACACACAAGCTTACACGTTTACACACACACGCGCTTACATACACACACACGCTTACTCACACACACGCTTACACACACACGCTTACACACACACACGCTTACACACACATACACACACACACGCTTACACACACACACACACGCTTACTCACACACACGCTTACACACACACACACACACACGCTTACACACACAAACACACACGCTTACACACACACACGCTTACACACGCACACACACGCTTACACACACACACGCTTACACACACACACACACGCTTACACACACACACACACACACACACGCTTACACACACACACACTTACACACACACACGCTTACACACACACACACACGCTTACACACACACAATCTTACACACACACACACGCTTACACACACACACACACACACAACGCTTACACAAACTCACACACACACGCTTACACACACACACACACACACGCTTAGACACACACACGCTTACACACACACACACACACACACACGCTTAGACACACACACTTACACACACACACACACACGCTTACACACACAAACACACACGCTTACACAGACACACACACGCTTACACACACACACACTAGAGGATGGATAGGGTTGGGTTCGGTTACTGCTCTGTCGGACGCGGGCCGGGCTCGGACAGAAAAATCCGACAACACACAAACACACACACGCTTACACACACACACACACACTTACACACACGCTTACACACACGCTTACACACACACACGCTTAAACACACACACACTTACACACACACGCGCTTACACACACACACACACGCTTACACACACACACACACTTACACACACACACACACACGCTTACATAAACTCACACACACACACACGCTTACACACACACACACATAAACGCTTACACACACACACGCTTACACACACACACGCTTACACACACACACACTTACACACACACACGCTTAAACACACGCTTACACACACGCTTACACGCTTACACACACGCGCTTACACACACACACTTACACACACACGCGCTTACACACACACACACGCTTACACACACACACACGCTTACACACACACACACTTACACACACACGCGCTTACACACACACACACGCTTACACACACACACACACAAGCTTACACACACACACAAGCTTACACACACACACACGCTTACATAAACTCACACACACACACACACACATGCTTACACACACACACACACAAACGCTTACACACACACACGCTTACACACACACACGCTTACACACACACACACGCTTACACACACACACACGCTTACACATACACGCTTACACAAACGCTTACACACACACACACACTTACACACACGCTTACACACACGCTTACACACACACACGCTTAAACACACACACACTTACACACACACGCGCTTACACACACACACACACGCTTACACACACACACACACTTACACACACACACACACGCTTACATAAACTCACACACACACACACGCTTACACACACACACACATAAACGCTTACACACACACACGCTTACACACACACACGCTTACACACACACACACTTACACACACACACGCTTACACACACACGCTTACACACACGCTTACACGCTTACACACACGCGCTTACACACACACACTTACACACACACGCGCTTACACACACACACACGCTTACACACACACACACACACTTACACACACGCGCTTACACACACACACACGCTTACACACACACACACACACTTACACACACACGCGCTTACACACACACACACGCTTACACACACACACACACAAGCTTACACACACACACAAGCTTACACACACACACACGCTTACACACACACACACATACGCTTACACACACACACTTACACACACGCTTACACACACACACACACGCTTACACCGACACACACACCTTTACACACAAGCTTACACGCTTACACACACACGCGCTTACATACACACACACGCTTACTCACACACACGCTTACACACACACGCTTACACACACACACGCTTACACACACATACACACACACACGCTTACACACACACACACACGCTTACTCACACACACGCTTAACACACACACACACACACGCTTACACACACAAACACACACGCTTACACACACACACGCTTACACACACACACACGCTTACACACACACACACACGCTTACACACACACACACACACACACGCTTACACACACACACACACGCTTACACACACACAATCTTACACACACACACACGCTTACACACACACACACACAACGCTTACACAAACTCACACACACACGCTTACACACACACACACACACGCTTAGACACACACACGCTTACACACACACACACACACGCTTAGACACACACACTTACACACACACACACACACGCTTACACACACAAACACACACGCTTACACAGACACACACACGCTTACACACACACACACTAGAGGATGGATACCCGACCCGAGCCCGACGGGACCCGACGGTACCCGACGGGTCGGGCCGGGTTCGGACAGATTTTCAGAAAGGATGCTCGGGTTCGGGTCGGGCTCGGTCACATCAGCGCGATAAGGCATTGAACATTTTGAATTTAAAACAGCTTAAAATAAATGTCAAATATTACTTTAACATCCGTCTTCCTGTGTGCTGTGACAACGAAAGACGTGCGTATTAAGCTCCATGTGGCAGCGCAGCGATGGAAGATGTTAAAAAGAAGTTGGCCGCAGGAGATTTTAAAACTATTGAAAACGAAGGAAAGTCAGCTGTGCATTGATGCGCTCATCTGTTGACATTTCCGAATGCCTTCCTACAATTGCTTAATAAAAGCGGCTTTCCACACAAACAAACGTACATGTGTCATTAGTATGAGAAACAAATGTGATTTTAACTGTCGGGCTCGGGTCGGGCTCGGAAATAAATATCTTAATGACTGTCGGGCTCGGGTTGGGTTCGGTTACTGCTCTGTCGGACGCGGGCCGGGCTCGGACAGAAAAATCCGACAACACACAAACACACACACGCTTACACACACACACACACTTACACACACGCTTACACACACGCTTACACACACACACGCTTAAACACACACACACTTACACACACACGCGCTTACACACACACACACGCTTACACACACACACACACAAGCTTACACACACACACAAGCTTACACACACACACACGCTTACATAAACTCACACACACACACACACACATGCTTACACACACACACACACACGCTTACATAAACTCACACACACACACACGCTTACACACACACACACATAAACGCTTACACACACACACGCTTACACACACACGCTTACACACACGCTTACACGCTTACACACACGCGCTTACACACACACACTTACACACACACGCGCTTACACACACACACACGCTTACACACACACACACACGCGCTTACACACACACACACGCTTACACACACACACACACACTTACACACACACGCGCTTACACACACACACACGCTTACACACACACACACACAAGCTTACACACACACACAAGCTTACACACACACACACGCTTACATAAACTCACACACACACACACACACATGCTTACACACACACACACACACAAACGCTTACACACACACACGCTTACACACACACACGCTTACACACACACACACGCTTACACACACACACACGCTTACACACACACACACGCTTACACATACACGCTTACACAAACGCTTACACACACACACACACTTACACACACGCTTACACACACGCTTACACACACACACGCTTAAACACACACACACTTACACACACACGCGCTTACACACACACACACACGCTTACACACACACACACACACTTACACACACACACACACACGCTTACATAAACTCACACACACACACAAGCTTACACACACACACACATAAACGCTTACACACACACACGCTTACACACACACACGCTTACACACACACACACTTACACACACACGCTTACACACACACGCTTACACACACGCTTACACGCTTACACACACGCGCTTACACACACACACTTACACACACACGCGCTTACACACACACACACGCTTACACACACACACACACACTTACACACACGCGCTTACACACACACACACGCTTACACACACACACACACACTTACACACACACGCGCTTACACACACACACACGCTTACACACACACACACACACACACAAGCTTACACACACACACAAGCTTACACACATACACATGCTTACACACACACACGCTTACACACACACACACACGCTTACACACACACACGCTTACACACACACACACACGCTTACACACACACACACGCTTACACACACACACGCTTACACACACAAACACACGCTTACACACACACACGCTTACACACACACACACTCGCTTACACACACACACACACTCGCTTACACACACACACACGCTTACACACACACACACACGCTTACACACACGCTTAAACACACGCTTACACGCTTATACACACGCTTACACGCTTACACACACACAAACGCTTAGTCACACACACGCTTACACACACACACACGTTTACACACACAAACACAAACGCTTACACACACACACACACTTACACACACACAGAGGCTTACACACACACGCTTACACACACATACACACACACACGCTTACACACACACACGCTTACACACACACACGCTTACACACACACACACACGCTTACACACACAAACACACACGCTTACACACACACGCTTACACACACACACGCTTACACACACACACACGCTTACACAGACACACACACTCGCTTACACACACACACTCGCTTACACACACACACACACGCTTACATACACACACGCGCTTACAAACACACTTACACGCTTACACACACACACGCTTACACACACACAAACGCTTAGTCACACACACGCTTACACACACACACACGTTTACACACACAAACACACACGCTTACACACACACACGCTTACACACACACACACACGCTTACACACACACACACTTACACACACACAGAGGCTTACAAACACACGCTTACACACACATACACACACACACGCTTACACACACACACCCACACACACGCTTACACACACACACGCTTACACACACACACACTTACACACACGCGCTTACACACACACACACGCTTACACACACACACACACACTTACACACACACGCGCTTACACACACACACACGCTTACACACACACACACACAAGCTTACACACACACACAAGCTTACACACACACACACGCTTACATAAACTCACACACACACACACACACATGCTTACACACACACACACACACACAAACGCTTACACACACACACGCTTACACACACACACGCTTACACACACACACACGCTTACACACACACACACGCTTACACACACACACACGCTTACACATACACGCTTACACAAACGCTTACACACACACACACACTTACACACACGCTTACACACACGCTTACACACACACACGCTTAAACACACACACACTTACACACACACGCGCTTACACACACACACACACGCTTACACACACACACACACTTACACACACACACACACGCTTACATAAACTCACACACACACACACGCTTACACACACACACACATAAACGCTTACACACACACACGCTTACACACACACACGCTTACACACACACACACTTACACACACACGCTTACACACACACGCTTACACAAACACACTTACACACACGCGCTTACACACACACACTTACACACACACGCGCTTACACACACACACACGCTTACACACACACACACACACTTACACACACGCGCTTACACACACACACGCTTACACACACACACACACTTACACACACACGCGCTTACACACACACACACGCTTACACACACACACACACACACAGCTTACACACACACACAAGCTTACACACATACACATGCTTACACACACACACGCTTACACACACACACACACGCTTACACACACACACGCTTACACACACACACACACGCTTACACACACACACACGCTTACACACACACACGCTTACACACACAAACACACACGCTTACACACACACACGCTTACACACACACACACTCACTTACACACACACACACACTCGCTTACACACACACACACGCTTACACACACACACACACGCTTACACACACGCTTACACGCTTATACACACGCTTACACGCTTACACACACACAAACGCTTAGTCACACACACGCTTACACACACACACACGTTTACACACACAAACACACACGCTTACACACACACACACACACTTACACACACACAGAGGCTTACACACACACGCTTACACACACATACACACACACACGCTTACACACACACACGCTTACACACACACACGCTTACACACACACACACACGCTTACACACACAAACACACACGCTTACACACACACGCTTACACACACACACGCTTACACACACACACACGCTTACACAGACACACACACTCGCTTACACACACACACTCGCTTACACACACACACACACGCTTACACACACACACACGCTTACACACACACTTACACGCTTACACACACACACGCTTACACACACACAAACGCTTAGTCACACACACGCTTACACACACACACACGTTTACACACACAAACACACACGCTTACACACACACACGCTTACACACACACACACACGCTTACACACACACACACTTACACACACACAGAGGCTTACAAACACACGCTTACACACACATACACACACACACGCTTACACACACACACCCACACACACGCTTACACACACACACGCTTACACACACACACACTTACACACACACGCGCTACACACACACACACGCTTACACACACACACACGCTTACACACACACACACACACACAAGCTTACACACACAAACACACGCTTACACACACACACGCGCTTACAAACACACACACACACGCTTACACACACACACACACGCTTACACACACACACAAACACACACAAGCTTATACACACACAAAAGCTTACACACACACAAACGCTTACACACACACGCTTTCACACACACACGCTTACACACACACGCTTACGCACACGCTTACACACACACACACACACACGCTTACACACACACACACGCTTACACACACACACACACACTTACACACACACACGCTTACACACACACGCTTACACACACACGCTTAAACACACACACACGCTTACACATACACGCTTACACAAACGCTTACACACACACACACACTTACACACACGCTTACACACACGCTTACACACACACACGCTTAAACACACACACACTTACACACACACGCGCTTACACACACACACACACACGCTTACACACACACACACACTTACACACACACACACACACGCTTACATAAACTCACACACACACACACGCTTACACACACACACACATAAACGCTTACACACACACACGCTTACACACACACACGCTTACACACACACACACTTACACACACACGCTTACACACACACGCTTACACACACGCTTACACGCTTACACACACGCGCTTACACACACACACTTACACACACACGCGCTTACACACACACACACGCTTACACACACACACACACACTTACACACACGCGCTTACACACACACACACGCTTACACACACACACACACACTTACACACACACGCGCTTACACACACACACACGCTTACACACACACACTCACACACACAAGCTTACACACACACACAAGCTTACACACATACACATGCTTACACACACACACGCTTACACACACACACGCTTACACACACACACGCTTACACACACACACACGCTTACACACACACACACGCTTACACACACACACGCTTACACACACAAACACACACGCTTACACACACACACGCTTACACACACACACACTCGCTTACACACACACACACACTCGCTTACACACACACACACGCTTACACACACACACACACGCTTACACACACGCTTACACACACGCTTACACGCTTATACACACGCTTACACGCTTACACACACACAAACGCTTAGTCACACACACGCTTACACACACACACACGTTTACACACACAAACACACACGCTTACACACACAAACACACACTTACACACACACAGAGGCTTACACACACACGCTTACACACACATACACACACACACGCTTACACACACACACGCTTACACACACACACACACGCTTACACACACAAACACACACGCTTACACACACACGCTTACACACACACACGCTTACACACACACACACGCTTACACAGACACACACACTCGCTTACACACACACACTCGCTTACACACACACACACACGCTTACACACACACACACGCTTACACACACACTTACACGCTTACACACACACACGCTTACACACACACAAACGCTTAGTCACACACACGCTTACACACACACACACGTTTACACACACAAACACACACGCTTACACACACACACGCTTACACACACACACACACGCTTACACACACACACTTACACACACACAGAGGCTTACAAACACACGCTTACACACACATACACACACACACGCTTACACACACACACCCACACACACGCTTACACACACACACGCTTACACACACACACACTTACACACACGCGCTTACACACACACACACGCTTACACACACACACACACACTTACACACACACGCGCTTACACACACACACACGCTTACACACACACACACACAAGCTTACACACACACACAAGCTTACACACACACACACGCTTACATAAACTCACACACACACACACACACATGCTTACACACACACACACACACAAACGCTTACACACACACACGCTTACACACACACACGCTTACACACACACACACGCTTACACACACACACACGCTTACACACACACACACGCTTACACATACACGCTTACACAAACGCTTACACACACACACACACTTACACACACGCTTACACACACGCTTACACACACACACGCTTAAACACACACACACTTACACACACACGCGCTTACACACACACACACACGCTTACACACACACACACACTTACACACACACACACACACGCTTACATAAACTCACACACACACACACGCTTACACACACACACACATAAACGCTTACACACACACACGCTTACACACACACACGCTTACACACACACACACTTACACACACACGCTTACACACACACGCTTACACACACGCTTACACGCTTACACACACGCGCTTACACACACACACTTACACACACACGCGCTTACACACACACACACGCTTACACACACACACACACACTTACACACACGCGCTTACACACACACACACGCTTACACACACACACACACACTTACACACACACGCGCTTACACACACACACACGCTTACACACACACACACACACACACAAGCTTACACACACACACAAGCTTACACACATACACATGCTTACACACACACACGCTTACACACACACACACACGCTTACACACACACACGCTTACACACACACACACACGCTTACACACACACACACGCTTACACACACACACGCTTACACACACAAACACACACGCTTACACACACACACGCTTACACACACACACACTCGCTTACACACACACACACACTCGCTTACACACACACACACGCTTACACACACACACACACGCTTACACACACGCTTACACACACGCTTACACGCTTATACACACGCTTACACACACACAAACGCTTAGTCACACACACGCTTACACACACACACACGTTTACACACACAAACACACACGCTTACACACACACACACACACTTACACACACACAGAGGCTTACACACACACGCTTACACACACATACACACACACACGCTTACACACACACACACACGCTTACACACACACACACACGCTTACACACACAAACACACACGCTTACACACACACGCTTACACACACACACGCTTACACACACACACACGCTTACACAGACACACACACTCGCTTACACACACACACTCGCTTACACACACACACACACGCTTACACACACACTTACACGCTTACACACACACACGCTTACACACACACAAACGCTTAGTCACACACACGCTTACACACACACACACGTTTACACACACAAACACACACGCTTACACACACACACGCTTACACACACACACACACGCTTACACACACACACACTTACACACACACAGAGGCTTACAAACACACGCTTACACACACATACACACACACACGCTTACACACACACACCCACACACACGCTTACACACACACACGCTTACACAGACACACACTTACACACACACGCGCTACACACACACACACGCTTACACACACACACACGCTTACACACACACACACACAAGCTTACACACACAAACACACGCTTACACACACACACGCGCTTACAAACACACACACACACGCTTACACACACACACACACGCTTACACACACACACACACGCTTACACACACACACAAACACACACAAGCTTATACACACACAAAAGCTTACACACACACAAACGCTTACACACACACGCTTTCACACACACACGCTTACACACACACGCTTACGCACACGCTTACACACACACACACACACGCTTACACACACACACACGCTTACACACACACACACACACTTACACACACACACGCTTACACACACACGCTTACACACACACGCTTAAACACACTTACACAAACACGCTTACACACACACACACACACACACGCTTACACACACACGCTTAAACACACTTACACAAACATGCTTACACACACACACACACACACGCTTACACACACACACACAGACACGCTTACACACACACGCTTACACACACACACGCTTACACACACACGCTTACACACACACACGCTTCCACACACACACACACGCTTACACACACACACACACGCTTACACACACACACACAGGCTTACTCACACACACACTTACACACACGCGCTTACACACACACACACGCTTACACACACACACACACGCTTACACACACACACACACGCTTACACACACACTTACACACACACACGCTTACACACACACGCTTACACACACACACACACACGCTTACACAGACACACATACGCTTACACACACACGCTTACACACACACACACACACACGCTTACACACACACGCGCTTACACACACACACACGCTTACACACACACACACACACACATAAACGCTTACACACACACACGCTTACACACACACAAACACACACAAACGCTTACACACACTCACGCTTACACACACACACACACACACGCTTACACACACACACACACGCTTTCACACACACACTTACACACACACACACACGCTTACACACACACACACACGCTTACACACACACACTTACACACACGCTTACACACACACACACACGCTTACACCGACACACACACCTTTACACACAAGCTTACACGTTTACACACACACGCGCTTACATACACACACACGCTTACTCACACACACGCTTACACACACACGCTTACACACACACACGCTTACACACACATACACACACACACGCTTACACACACACACACACGCTTACTCACACACACGCTTACACACACAAACACACACGCTTACACACACACACACACACACACACCACGCTTACACACGCACACACACGCTTACACACACACACGCTTACACACACACACACACGCTTACACACACACACACACACACACGCTTACACACACACACACTTACACACACACACGCTTACACACACACACACACGCTTACACACACACAATCTTACACACACACACACGCTTACACACACACACACACACACAACGCTTACACAAACTCACACACACACGCTTACACACACACACACACACACGCTTAGACACACACACGCTTACACACACACACACACACACACACGCTTAGACACACACACTTACACACACACACACACACGCTTACACACACAAACACACACGCTTACACAGACACACACACGCTTACACACACACACACTAGAGGATGGATAGGGTTGGGTTCGGTTACTGCTCTGTCGGACGCGGGCCGGGCTCGGACAGAAAAATCCGACAACACACAAACACACACACGCTTACACACACACACACACACTTACACACACGCTTACACACACGCTTACACACACACACGCTTAAACACACACACACTTACACACACACGCGCTTACACACACACACACACGCTTACACACACACACACACTTACACACACACACACACACGCTTACATAAACTCACACACACACACACGCTTACACACACACACACATAAACGCTTACACACACACACGCTTACACACACACACGCTTACACACACACACACTTACACACACACACGCTTAAACACACGCTTACACACACGCTTACACGCTTACACACACGCGCTTACACACACACACTTACACACACACGCGCTTACACACACACACACGCTTACACACACACACACGCTTACACACACACACACTTACACACACACGCGCTTACACACACACACACGCTTACACACACACACACACAAGCTTACACACACACACAAGCTTACACACACACACACGCTTACATAAACTCACACACACACACACACACATGCTTACACACACACACACACACAAACGCTTACACACACACACGCTTACACACACACACGCTTACACACACACACACGCTTACACACACACACACGCTTACACACACACACACGCTTACACATACACGCTTACACAAACGCTTACACACACACACACACTTACACACACGCTTACACACACGCTTACACACACACACGCTTAAACACACACACACTTACACACACACGCGCTTACACACACACACACACGCTTACACACACACACACACTTACACACACACACACACGCTTACATAAACTCACACACACACACACGCTTACACACACACACACATAAACGCTTACACACACACACGCTTACACACACACACGCTTACACACACACACACTTACACACACACACGCTTACACACACACGCTTACACACACGCTTACACGCTTACACACACGCGCTTACACACACACACTTACACACACACGCGCTTACACACACACACACGCTTACACACACACACACACACTTACACACACGCGCTTACACACACACACACGCTTACACACACACACACACACTTACACACACACGCGCTTACACACACACACACGCTTACACACACACACACACAAGCTTACACACACACACAAGCTTACACACACACACACACGCTTACACACACACACACACACGCTTACACACACACACTTACACACACGCTTACACACACACACACACGCTTACACCGACACACACACGCTTTACACACAAGCTTACACGCTTACACACACACGCGCTTACATACACACACACGCTTACTCACACACACGCTTACACACACACGCTTACACACACACACGCTTACACACACATACACACACACACGCTTACACACACACACACACGCTTACTCACACACACGCTTAACACACACACACACACACGCTTACACACACAAACACACACGCTTACACACACACACGCTTACACACACACACACGCTTACACACACACACACACGCTTACACACACACACACACACACACGCTTACACACACACACACACGCTTACACACACACACATCTTACACACACACACACGCTTACACACACACACACACAACGCTTACACAAACTCACACACACACGCTTACACACACACACACACACGCTTAGACACACACACGCTTACACACACACACACACACGCTTAGACACACACACTTACACACACACACACACACGCTTACACACACAAACACACACGCTTACACAGACACACACACGCTTACACACACACACACTAGAGGATGGATACCCGACCCGAGCCCGACGGGACCCGACGGTACCCGACGGGTCGGGCCGGGTTCGGACAGATTTTCAGAAAGGATGCTCGGGTTCGGGTCGGGCTCGGTCACATCAGCGCGATAAGGCATTGAACATTTTGAATTTAAAACAGCTTAAAATAAATGTCAAATATTACTTTAACATCCGTCTTCCTGTGTGCTGTGACAACGAAAGACGTGCGTATTAAGCTCCATGTGGCAGCGCAGCGATGGAAGATGTTAAAAAGAAGTTGGCCGCAGGAGATTTTAAAACTATTGAAAACGAAGGAAAGTCAGCTGTGCATTGATGCGCTCATCTGTTGACATTTCCGAATGCCTTCCTACAATTGCTTAATAAAAGCGGCTTTCCACACAAACAAACGTACATGTGTCATTAGTATGAGAAACAAATGTGATTTTAACTGTCGGGCTCGGGTCGGGCTCGGACATAAATATCTTAATGACTGTCGGGCTCGGGTTGGGTTCGGTTACTGCTCTGTCGGACGCGGGCCGGGCTCGGACAGAAAAATCCGACAACACACAAACACACACACGCTTACACACACACACACACTTACACACACGCTTACACACACGCTTACACACACACACGCTTAAACACACACACACTTACACACACACGCGCTTACACACACACACACGCTTACACACACACACACACAAGCTTACACACACACACAAGCTTACACACACACACACGCTTACATAAACTCACACACACACACACACACATGCTTACACACACACACACACACGCTTACATAAACTCACACACACACACACGCTTACACACACACACACATAAACGCTTACACACACACACGCTTACACACACACGCTTACACACACGCTTACACGCTTACACACACGCGCTTACACACACACACTTACACACACACGCGCTTACACACACACACACGCTTACACACACACACACACGCGCTTACACACACACACACGCTTACACACACACACACACACTTACACACACACGCGCTTACACACACACACACGCTTACACACACACACACACAAGCTTACACACACACACAAGCTTACACACACACACACGCTTACATAAACTCACACACACACACACACACATGCTTACACACACACACACACACAAACGCTTACACACACACACGCTTACACACACACACGCTTACACACACACACACGCTTACACACACACACACGCTTACACACACACACACGCTTACACATACACGCTTACACAAACGCTTACACACACACACACACTTACACACACGCTTACACACACGCTTACACACACACACGCTTAAACACACACACACTTACACACACACGCGCTTACACACACACACACACGCTTACACACACACACACACACTTACACACACACACACACACGCTTACATAAACTCACACACACACACAAGCTTACACACACACACACATAAACGCTTACACACACACACGCTTACACACACACACGCTTACACACACACACACTTACACACACACGCTTACACACACACGCTTACACACACGCTTACACGCTTACACACACGCGCTTACACACACACACTTACACACACACGCGCTTACACACACACACACGCTTACACACACACACACACACTTACACACACGCGCTTACACACACACACACGCTTACACACACACACACACACTTACACACACACGCGCTTACACACACACACACGCTTACACACACACACACACACACACAAGCTTACACACACACACAAGCTTACACACATACACATGCTTACACACACACACGCTTACACACACACACACACGCTTACACACACACGCGCTTACACACACACACACACGCTTACACACACACACACGCTTACACACACACACGCTTACACACACAAACACACGCTTACACACACACACGCTTACACACACACACACTCGCTTACACACACACACACACTCGCTTACACACACACACACGCTTACACACACACACACACGCTTACACACACGCTTAAACACACGCTTACACGCTTATACACACGCTTACACGCTTACACACACACAAACGCTTAGTCACACACACGCTTACACACACACACACGTTTACACACACAAACACAAACGCTTACACACACACACACACTTACACACACACAGAGGCTTACACACACACGCTTACACACACATACACACACACACGCTTACACACACACACGCTTACACACACACACGCTTACACACACACACACACGCTTACACACACAAACACACACGCTTACACACACACGCTTACACACACACACGCTTACACACACACACACGCTTACACAGACACACACACTCGCTTACACACACACACTCGCTTACACACACACACACACGCTTACATACACACACGCGCTTACAAACACACTTACACGCTTACACACACACACGCTTACACACACACAAACGCTTAGTCACACACACGCTTACACACACACACACGTTTACACACACAAACACACACGCTTACACACACACACGCTTACACACACACACACACGCTTACACACACACACACTTACACACACACAGAGGCTTACAAACACACGCTTACACACACATACACACACACACGCTTACACACACACACCCACACACACGCTTACACACACACACGCTTACACACACACACACTTACACACACGCGCTTACACACACACACACGCTTACACACACACACACACACTTACACACACACGCGCTTACACACACACACACGCTTACACACACACACACACAAGCTTACACACACACACAAGCTTACACACACACACACGCTTACATAAACTCACACACACACACACACACATGCTTACACACACACACACACACACAAACGCTTACACACACACACGCTTACACACACACACGCTTACACACACACACACGCTTACACACACACACACGCTTACACACACACACACGCTTACACATACACGCTTACACAAACGCTTACACACACACACACACTTACACACACGCTTACACACACGCTTACACACACACACGCTTAAACACACACACACTTACACACACACGCGCTTACACACACACACACACGCTTACACACACACACACACTTACACACACACACGCTTACATAAACTCACACACACACACACGCTTACACACACACACACATAAACGCTTACACACACACACGCTTACACACACACACGCTTACACACACACACACTTACACACACACGCTTACACACACACGCTTACACAAACACACTTACACACACGCGCTTACACACACACACTTACACACACACGCGCTTACACACACACACACGCTTACACACACACACACACACTTACACACACGCGCTTACACACACACACACGCTTACACACACACACACACACTTACACACACACGCGCTTACACACACACACACGCTTACACACACACACACACACACACAAGCTTACACACACACACAAGCTTACACACATACACATGCTTACACACACACACGCTTACACACACACACACACGCTTACACACACACACGCTTACACACACACACACACGCTTACACACACACACACGCTTACACACACACACGCTTACACACACAAACACACACGCTTACACACACACACGCTTACACACACACACACTCACTTACACACACACACACACTCGCTTACACACACACACACGCTTACACACACACACACACGCTTACACACACGCTTACACGCTTATACACACGCTTACACGCTTACACACACACAAACGCTTAGTCACACACACGCTTACACACACACACACGTTTACACACACAAACACACACGCTTACACACACACACACACACTTACACACACACAGAGGCTTACACACACACGCTTACACACACATACACACACACACGCTTACACACACACACGCTTACACACACACACGCTTACACACACACACACACGCTTACACACACAAACACACACGCTTACACACACACGCTTACACACACACACGCTTACACACACACACACGCTTACACAGACACACACACTCGCTTACACACACACACTCGCTTACACACACACACACACGCTTACACACACACACACGCTTACACACACACTTACACGCTTACACACACACACGCTTACACACACACAAACGCTTAGTCACACACACGCTTACACACACACACACGTTTACACACACAAACACACACGCTTACACACACACACGCTTACACACACACACACACGCTTACACACACACACACTTACACACACACAGAGGCTTACAAACACACGCTTACACACACATACACACACACACGCTTACACACACACACCCACACACACGCTTACACACACACACGCTTACACACACACACACTTACACACACACGCGCTACACACACACACACGCTTACACACACACACACGCTTACACACACACACACACACACAAGCTTACACACACAAACACACGCTTACACACACACACGCGCTTACAAACACACACACACACGCTTACACACACACACACACGCTTACACACACACACAAACACACACAAGCTTATACACACACAAAAGCTTACACACACACAAACGCTTACACACACACGCTTTCACACACACACGCTTACACACACACGCTTACGCACACGCTTACACACACACACACACACACGCTTACACACACACACACGCTTACACACACACACACACACTTACACACACACACGCTTACACACACACGCTTACACACACACGCTTAAACACACACACACGCTTACACATACACGCTTACACAAACGCTTACACACACACACACACTTACACACACGCTTACACACACGCTTACACACACAAACGCTTAAACACACACACACTTACACACACACGCGCTTACACACACACACACACACGCTTACACACACACACACACTTACACACACACACACACACGCTTACATAAACTCACACACACACACACGCTTACACACACACACACATAAACGCTTACACACACACACGCTTACACACACACACGCTTACACACACACACACTTACACACACACGCTTACACACACACGCTTACACACACGCTTACACGCTTACACACACGCGCTTACACACACACACTTACACACACACGCGCTTACACACACACACACGCTTACACACACACACACACACTTACACACACGCGCTTACACACACACACACGCTTACACACACACACACACACTTACACACACACGCGCTTACACACACACACACGCTTACACACACACACTCACACACACAAGCTTACACACACACACAAGCTTACACACATACACATGCTTACACACACACACGCTTACACACACACACGCTTACACACACACACGCTTACACACACACACACGCTTACACACACACACACGCTTACACACACACACGCTTACACACACAAACACACACGCTTACACACACACACGCTTACACACACACACACTCGCTTACACACACACACACACTCGCTTACACACACACACACGCTTACACACACACACACACGCTTACACACACGCTTACACACACGCTTACACGCTTATACACACGCTTACACGCTTACACACACACAAACGCTTAGTCACACACACGCTTACACACACACACACGTTTACACACACAAACACACACGCTTACACACACAAACACACACTTACACACACACAGAGGCTTACACACACACGCTTACACACACATACACACACACACGCTTACACACACACACGCTTACACACACACACACACGCTTACACACACAAACACACACGCTTACACACACACGCTTACACACACACACGCTTACACACACACACACGCTTACACAGACACACACACTCGCTTACACACACACACTCGCTTACACACACACACACACGCTTACACACACACACACGCTTACACACACACTTACACGCTTACACACACACACGCTTACACACACACAAACGCTTAGTCACACACACGCTTACACACACACACACGTTTACACACACAAACACACACGCTTACACACACACACGCTTACACACACACACACACGCTTACACACACACACTTACACACACACAGAGGCTTACAAACACACGCTTACACACACATACACACACACACGCTTACACACACACACCCACACACACGCTTACACACACACACGCTTACACACACACACACTTACACACACGCGCTTACACACACACACACGCTTACACACACACACACACACTTACACACACACGCGCTTACACACACACACACGCTTACACACACACACACACAAGCTTACACACACACACAAGCTTACACACACACACACGCTTACATAAACTCACACACACACACACACACATGCTTACACACACACACACACACAAACGCTTACACACACACACGCTTACACACACACACGCTTACACACACACACACGCTTACACACACACACACGCTTACACACACACACACGCTTACACATACACGCTTACACAAACGCTTACACACACACACACACTTACACACACGCTTACACACACGCTTACACACACACACGCTTAAACACACACACACTTACACACACACGCGCTTACACACACACACACACGCTTACACACACACACACACTTACACACACACACACACACGCTTACATAAACTCACACACACACACACGCTTACACACACACACACATAAACGCTTACACACACACACGCTTACACACACACACGCTTACACACACACACACTTACACACACACGCTTACACACACACGCTTACACACACGCTTACACGCTTACACACACGCGCTTACACACACACACTTACACACACACGCGCTTACACACACACACACGCTTACACACACACACACACACTTACACACACGCGCTTACACACACACACACGCTTACACACACACACACACACTTACACACACACGCGCTTACACACACACACACGCTTACACACACACACACACACACAAGCTTACACACACACACAAGCTTACACACATACACATGCTTACACACACACACGCTTACACACACACACACACGCTTACACACACACACGCTTACACACACACACACACGCTTACACACACACACACGCTTACACACACACACGCTTACACACACAAACACACACGCTTACACACACACACGCTTACACACACACACACTCGCTTACACACACACACACACTCGCTTACACACACACACACGCTTACACACACACACACACGCTTACACACACGCTTACACACACGCTTACACGCTTATACACACGCTTACACACACACAAACGCTTAGTCACACACACGCTTACACACACACACACGTTTACACACACAAACACACACGCTTACACACACACACACACACTTACACACACACAGAGGCTTACACACACACGCTTACACACACATACACACACACACGCTTACACACACACACACGCTTACACACACACACACACGCTTACACACACAAACACACACGCTTACACACACACGCTTACACACACACACGCTTACACACACACACACGCTTACACAGACACACACACTCGCTTACACACACACACTCGCTTACACACACACACACACGCTTACACACACACTTACACGCTTACACACACACACGCTTACACACACACAAACGCTTAGTCACACACACGCTTACACACACACACACGTTTACACACACAAACACACACGCTTACACACACACACGCTTACACACACACACACACGCTTACACACACACACACTTACACACACACAGAGGCTTACAAACACACGCTTACACACACATACACACACACACGCTTACACACACACACCCACACACACGCTTACACACACACACGCTTACACAGACACACACTTACACACACACGCGCTACACACACACACACGCTTACACACACACACACGCTTACACACACACACACACAAGCTTACACACACAAACACACGCTTACACACACACACGCGCTTACAAACACACACACACACGCTTACACACACACACACACGCTTACACACACACACACACGCTTACACACACACACAAACACACACAAGCTTATATACACACAAAAGCTTACACACACACAAACGCTTACACACACACGCTTTCACACACACACGCTTACACACACACGCTTACGCACACGCTTACACACACACACACACACGCTTACACACACACACACGCTTACACACACACACACACACTTACACACACACACGCTTACACACACACGCTTACACACACACGCTTAAACACACTTACACAAACACGCTTACACACACACACACACACACACGCTTACACACACACGCTTAAACACACTTACACAAACATGCTTACACACACACACACACACACGCTTACACACACACACACAGACACGCTTACACACACACGCTTACACACACACACGCTTACACACACACGCTTACACACACACACGCTTCCACACACACACACACGCTTACACACACACACACACGCTTACACACACACACACAGGCTTACTCACACACACTTACACACACGCGCTTACACACACACACACGCTTACACACACACACACACGCTTACACACACACACACACGCTTACACACACACTTACACACACACACGCTTACACACACACGCTTACACACACACACACACACGCTTACACAGACACACATACGCTTACACACACACGCTTACACACACACACACACACACGCTTACACACACACGCGCTTACACACACACACACGCTTACACACACACACACACACACATAAACGCTTACACACACACACGCTTACACACACACAAACACACACAAACGCTTACACACACTCACGCTTACACACACACACACACACACGCTTACACACACACACACACGCTTTCACACACACACTTACACACACACACACACGCTTACACACAAACACACACGCTTACACACACACACTTACACACACGCTTACACACACACACACACGCTTACACCGACACACACACCTTTACACACAAGCTTACACGTTTACACACACACGCGCTTACATACACACACACGCTTACTCACACACACGCTTACACACACACGCTTACACACACACACGCTTACACACACATACACACACACACGCTTACACACACACACACACGCTTACTCACACACACGCTTACACACACAAACACACACGCTTACACACACAAACACACACGCTTACACACGCACACACACGCTTACACACACACACGCTTACACACACACACACACGCTTACACACACACACACACACACACGCTTACACACACACACACTTACACACACAGACGCTTACACACACACACACACGCTTACACACACACAATCTTACACACACACACACACGCTTACACACACACACACACACACAACGCTTACACAAACTCACACACACACGCTTACACACACACACACACACACGCTTAGACACACACACGCTTACACACACACACACACACACACACGCTTAGACACACACACTTACACACACACACACACACGCTTACACACACAAACACACACGCTTACACAGACACACACACGCTTACACACACACACACTAGAGGATGGATAGGGTTGGGTTCGGTTACTGCTCTGTCGGACGCGGGCCGGGCTCGGACAGAAAAATCCGACAACACACAAACACACACACGCTTACACACACACACACACACTTACACACACGCTTACACACACGCTTACACACACACACGCTTAAACACACACACACTTACACACACACGCGCTTACACACACACACACACGCTTACACACACACACACACTTACACACACACACACACACGCTTACATAAATTCACACACACACACACGCTTACACACACACACACATAAACGCTTACACACACACACGCTTACACACACACACGCTTACACACACACACACTTACACACACACACGCTTAAACACACGCTTACACACACGCTTACACGCTTACACACACGCGCTTACACACACACACTTACACACACACGCGCTTACACACACACACACGCTTACACACACACACACGCTTACACACACACACACTTACACAAACACGCGCTTACACACACACACACGCTTACACACACACACACACAAGCTTACACACACACACAAGCTTACACACACACACACGCTTACATAAACTCACACACACACACACACACATGCTTACACACACACACACACACAAACGCTTACACACACACACGCTTACACACACACACGCTTACACACACACACACGCTTACACACACACACACGCTTACACACACACACACGCTTACACATACACGCTTACACAAACGCTTACACACACACACACACTTACACACACGCTTACACACACGCTTACACACACACACGCTTAAACACACACACACTTACACACACGCGCTTACACACACACACACGCTTACACACACACACACACACTTACACACACACGCGCTTACACACACACACACGCTTACACACACACACACACACACACAAGCTTACACACACACACAAGCTTACACACTTACACATGCTTACACACACACACGCTTACACACACACACACACGCTTACACACACACACGCTTACACACACACACACACGCTTACACACACACACACGCTTACACACACACACGCTTACACACACAAACACACACGCTTACACACACACACGCTTACACACACACACACTCACTTACACACACACACACACTCGCTTACACACACACACACGCTTACACACACACACACACGCTTACACACACGCTTACACGCTTATACACACGCTTACACGCTTACACACACACAAACGCTTAGTCACACACACGCTTACACACACACACACGTTTACACACACAAACACACACGCTTACACACACACACACACACTTACACACACACAGAGGCTTACACACACACGCTTACACACACATACACACACACACGCTTACACACACACACGCTTACACACACACACGCTTACACACACACACACGCTTACACACACAAACACACACGCTTACACACACACGCTTACACACACACACGCTTACACACACACACACGCTTACACAGACACACACACTCGCTTACACACACACACTCGCTTACACACACACACACACGCTTACACACACACACACGCTTACACACACACTTACACGCTTACACACACACACGCTTACACACACACAAACGCTTAGTCACACACACGCTTACACACACACACACGTTTACACACACAAACACACACGCTTACACACACACGCTTACACACACACACACACGCTTACACACACACACACTTACACACACACAGAGGCTTACAAACACACGCTTACACACACATACACACACACACGCTTACACACACACACCCACACACACGCTTACACACACACACGCTTACACACACACACACTTACACACACACGCGCTACACACACACACACGCTTACACACACACACACGCTTACACACACACACACACACACAAGCTTACACACACAAACACACGCTTACACACACACACACGCTTACAAACACACACACACACGCTTACACACACACACACACGCTTACACACACACACAAACACACACAAGCTTATACACACACAAAAGCTTACACACACACAAACGCTTACACACACACGCTTTCACACACACACGCTTACACACACACGCTTACGCACACGCTTACACACACACACACACACACGCTTACACACACACACACGCTTACACACACACACACACACTTACACACACACACGCTTACACACACACGCTTACACACACACGCTTAAACACACACACACGCTTACACATACACGCTTACACAAACGCTTACACACACACACACACTTACACACACGCTTACACACACGCTTACACACACACACGCTTAAACACACACACACTTACACACACACGCGCTTACACACACACACACACGCTTACACACACACACACACTTACACACACACACACACACGCTTACATAAACTCACACACACACACACGCTTACACACACACACACATAAACGCTTACACACACACACGCTTACACACACACACGCTTACACACACACACACTTACACACACACGCTTACACACACGCTTACACGCTTACACACACGCGCTTACACACACACACTTACACACACACGCGCTTAAACACACACACACGCTTACACACACACACACACACTTACACACACGCGCTTACACACACACACACGCTTACACACACACACTCACACACACAAGCTTACACACACACACAAGCTTACACACATACACATGCTTACACACACACACGCTTACACACACACACGCTTACACACACACACGCTTACACACACAAACACACACGCTTACACACACACACACACACGCTTACACACACACACACACGCTTACACACACACACTTACACACACACAGAGGCTTACAAACACACGCTTACACACACATACACACACACACGCTTACACACACACACCCACACACACGCTTACACACACACACGCTTACACACACACACACTTACACACACGCGCTTACACACACACACACGCTTACACACACACACACACACTTACACACACACGCGCTTACACACACACACACGCTTACACACACACACACACAAGCTTACACACACACACAAGCTTACACACACACACACGCTTACATAAACTCACACACACACACACACACATGCTTACACACACACACACACACAAACGCTTACACACACACACGCTTACACACACACACGCTTACACACACACACACGCTTACACACACACACACGCTTACACACACACACACGCTTACACATACACGCTTACACAAACGCTTACACACACACACACACTTACACACACGCTTACACACACGCTTACACACACACACGCTTAAACACACACACACTTACACACACACGCGCTTACACACACACACACACGCTTACAAACACACACACACTTACACACACACACACACACGCTTACATAAACTCACACACACACACACACTTACACAAACACACACATAAACGCTTACACACACACACGCTTACACACACACACGCTTACACACACACACACTTACACACACACGCTTACACACACACGCTTACACACACGCTTACACGCTTACACACACGCGCTTACACACACACACTTACACACACACGCGCTTACACACACACACACGCTTACACACACACACACACACTTACACACACGCGCTTACACACACACACACGCTTACACACACACACACACACTTACACACACACGCGCTTACACACACACACACGCTTACACACACACACACACACACAAGCTTACACACACACACAAGCTTACACACATACACATGCTTACACACACACACGCTTACACACACACACACACGCTTACACACACACACGCTTACACACACACACACACGCTTACACACACACACACGCTTACACACACACACGCTTACACACACAAACACACACGCTTACACACACACACGCTTACACACACACACACTCGCTTACACACACACACACACTCGCTTACACACACACACACGCTTACACACACACACACACGCTTACACACACGCTTACACACACGCTTACACGCTTATACACACGCTTACACACACACAAACGCTTAGTCACACACACGCTTACACACACACACACGTTTACACACACAAACACACACGCTTACACACACACACACACACTTACACACACACAGAGGCTTACACACACACTTACAAACACACAGAGGCTTACACACACACGCTTACACACACACACGCTTACACACACACACACGCTTACACAGACACACACACTCGCTTACACACACACACTCGCTTACACACACACACACACGCTTACACACACACTTACACGCTTACACACACACACGCTTACACACACACAAACGCTTAGTCACACACACGCTTACACACACACACACGTTTACACACACAAACACACACGCTTACACACACACACGCTTACACACACACACACACGCTTACACACACACACACTTACACACACACAGAGGCTTACAAACACACGCTTACACACACATACACACACACACGCTTACACACACACACCCACACACACGCTTACACACACACACGCTTACACAGACACACACTTACACACACACGCGCTACACACACACACACGCTTACACACACACACACGCTTACACACACACACACACAAGCTTACACACACAAACACACGCTTACACACACACACGCGCTTACAAACACACACACACACGCTTACACACACACACACACGCTTACACACACACACACACGCTTACACACACACACAAACACACACAAGCTTATACACACACAAAAGCTTACACACACACAAACGCTTACACACACACGCTTTCACACACACACGCTTACACACACACGCTTACGCACACGCTTACACACACACACACACACGCTTACACACACACACACGCTTACACACACACACACACACTTACACACACACACGCTTACACACACACGCTTACACACACACGCTTAAACACACTTACACAAACACGCTTACACACACACACACACACACACGCTTACACACACACGCTTAAACACACTTACACAAACATGCTTACACACACACACACACACACGCTTACACACACACACACAGACACGCTTACACACACACGCTTACACACACACACGCTTACACACACACGCTTACACACACACACGCTTCCACACACACACACACGCTTACACACACACACACACGCTTACACACACACACACAGGCTTACTCACACACACACTTACACACACGCGCTTACACACACACACACGCTTACACACACACACACACGCTTACACACACACACACACGCTTACACACACACTTACACACACACACGCTTACACACACACGCTTACACACACACACACACACGCTTACACAGACACACATACGCTTACACACACACGCTTACACACACACACACACACACGCTTACACACACACGCGCTTACACACACACACACGCTTACACACACACACACACACACATAAACGCTTACACACACACACGCTTACACACACACAAACACACACAAACGCTTACACACACTCACGCTTACACACACACACACACACACGCTTACACACACACACACACGCTTTCACACACACACTTACACACACACACACACGCTTACACACAAACACACACGCTTACACACACACACTTACACACACGCTTACACACACACACACACACGCTTACACCGACACACACACCTTTACACACAAGCTTACACGTTTACACACACACGCGCTTACATACACACACACGCTTACTCACACACACGCTTACACACACACGCTTACACACACACACGCTTACACACACATACACAGACACACGCTTACAAACACACACACACGCTTACTCACACACACGCTTACACACACAAACACACACGCTTACACACACAAACACACACGCTTACACACGCACACACACGCTTACACACACACACGCTTACACACACACACACACGCTTACACACACACACACACACACACGCTTACACACACACACACTTACACACACAACGCTTACACAAACTCACACACACACGCTTACACACACACACACACACACGCTTAGACACACACACGCTTACACACACACACACACACACACACGCTTAGACACACACACTTACACACACACACACACACGCTTACACACACAAACACACACGCTTACACAGACACACACACGCTTACACACACACACGCTAGAGGATGGATAGGGTTGGGTTCGGTTACTGCTCTGTCGGACGCGGGCCGGGCTCGGACAGAAAAATCCGACAACACACAAACACACACACGCTTACACACACACACACACACTTACACACACGCTTACACAGACGCTTACACACACACACGCTTAAACACACACACACTTACACACACACGCGCTTACACACACACACACACGCTTACACACACACACACACTTACACACACACACACACACGCTTACATAAACTCACACACACACACACGCTTACACACACACACACATAAACGCTTACACACACACACGCTTACACACACACACGCTTACACACACACACACTTACACACACACACGCTTAAACACACGCTTACACACACGCTTACACGCTTACACACACGCGCTTACACACACACACTTACACACACGCGCTTACACACACACACACGCTTACACACACACACACGCTTACACACACACACACTTACACACACACGCGCTTACACACACACACACGCTTACACACACACACACACAAGCTTACACACACACACAAGCTTACACACACACACACGCTTACATAAACTCACACACACACACACACACATGCTTACACACACACACACACACAAACGCTTACACACACACACGCTTACACACACACACGCTTACACACACACACACGCTTACACACACACACACGCTTACACACACACACACGCTTACACATACACGCTTACACAAACGCTTACACACACACACACACACTTACACACACGCTTACACACACGCTTACACACACACACGCTTAAACACACACACACTTACACACACACGCGCTTACACACACACACACACGCTTACACACACACACACACTTACACACACACACACACACGCTTACATAAACTCACACACACACACACGCTTACACACACACACACATAAACGCTTACACACACACACGCTTACACACACACACGCTTACACACACACACACTTACACACACACACGCTTACACACACACGCTTACACACACGCTTACACGCTTACACACACGCGCTTACACACACACACTTACACACACACGCGCTTACACACACACACACGCTTACACACACACACACACACTTACACACACGCGCTTACACACACACACACGCTTACACACACACACACACACTTACACACACACGCGCTTACACACACACACACGCTTACACACACACACACACAAGCTTACACACACACACACGCTTACATAAACTCACACACACACACACACACATGCTTACACACACACACACACACAAACGCTTACACACAAACACGCTTACACACACAAACGCTTACACACACACACACGCTTACACACACACACACGATTACACACACACACACGCTTACACATACACGCTTACACAAACGCTTACACACACACACACACAAACACACACACGCTTACACACACACACACGCTTACACACACACGCTTACACACACACACGCTTACACACACACACACGCTTATACACACAAGCTTACAAACATACACACACACGCTTACACACACACACGCTTACACACACACACACGCTTTACACACACTTACACACACACACGCTTACACACACGCTTACACACACACGCTTACACACACAAACACACACGCTTACACACACACACGCTTACACACACACACACACGCTTACACACACACACACTTACACACACACTGAGGCTTACAAACACACGCTTACACACACATACACACACACACGCTTACACACACACACCCACACACACGCTTACACACACACACGCTTACACAGACACACACTTACACACACACGCGCTACACACACACACACGCTTACACACACACACACGCTTACACACACACACACACACACAAGCTTACACACACAAACACACGCTTACACACACACACGCGCTTACAAACACACACACACACGCTTACACACACACACACACGCTTACACACACACACACACGCTTACACACACACACAAACACACACAAGCTTATACACACACAAAAGCTTACACACACACAAACGCTTACACACACACGCTTTCACACACACACGCTTACACACACACGCTTACGCACACGCTTACACACACACACACACACGCTTACACACACACACACGCTTACACACACACACACGCTTACACACACACACACACACTTACACACACACACGCTTACACACACACGCTTACACACACACGCTTAAACACACTTACACAAACACGCTTACACACACACACACACACACACGCTTACACACACACGCTTAAACACACTTACACAAACATGCTTACACACACACACACACACACGCTTACACACACACACACAGACACGCTTACACACACACGCTTACACACACACACGCTTCCACACACACGCTTACACACACACACGCTTCCACACACACACACACGCTTACACACACACACACACGCTTACACACACACACACAGGCTTACTCACACACACACTTACACACACGCGCTTACACACACACACACGCTTACACACACACACACACGCTTACACACACACACACACGCTTACACACACACTTACACACACACACGCTTACACACACATGCTTACACACACACACGCTTACACACACACACACACACGCTTACACAGACACACATACGCTTACACACACACGCTTACACACACACACACACACACGCTTACACACACACGCGCTTACACACACACACACGCTTACACACACACACACACACACATAAACGCTTACACACACACACGCTTACACACACACACACACACACAAACGCTTACACACACTCACGCTTACACACACACACACACACACGCTTACACACACACACACACGCTTTCACACACACACTTACACACACACACACACGCTTACACACACACACACACGCTTACACACACACACTTACACACACGCTTACACACACACACACACGCTTACACCGACACACACACCTTTACACACAAGCTTACACGTTTACACACACACGCGCTTACATACACACACACGCTTACTCACACACACGCTTACACACACACGCTTACACACACACACGCTTACACACACATACACACACACACGCTTACACACACACACACACGCTTACTCACACACACGCTTACACACACACACACACACACGCTTACACACACAAACACACACGCTTACACACACACACGCTTACACACGCACACACACGCTTACACACACACACACGCTTACACACACACACACGCTTACACACACACACACACACACACACTTACACACACACACGCTTACACACACACACACACGCTTACACACACACAATCTTACACACACACACACGCTTACACACACACACACACACACAACGCTTACACAAACTCACACACACACGCTTACACACACACACACACACACGCTTAGACACACACACGCTTACACACACACACACACACACACACGCTTAGACACACACACTTACACACACACACACACACGCTTACACACACAAACACACACGCTTACACAGACACACACACGCTTACACACACACACACTAGAGGATGGATAGGGTTGGGTTCGGTTACTGCTCTGTCGGACGCGGGCCGGGCTCGGACAGAAAAATCCGACAACACACAAACACACACACGCTTACACACACACACACACTTACACACACGCTTACACACACGCTTACACACACACACGCTTAAACACACACACACTTACACACACACGCGCTTACACACACACACACACGCTTACACACACACACACACTTACACACACACACACACACGCTTACATAAACTCACACACACACACACGCTTACACACACACACACATAAACGCTTACACACACACACGCTTACACACACACACGCTTACACACACACACACTTACACACACACACGCTTACACACACACGCTTACACACACGCTTACACGCTTACACACACGCGCTTACACACACACACTTACACACACACGCGCTTACACACACACACACGCTTACACACACACACACGCTTACACACACACACACTTACACACACACGCGCTTACACACACACACACGCTTACACACACACACACACAAGCTTACACACACACACAAGCTTACACACACACACACGCTTACATAAACTCACACACACACACACACACATGCTTACACACACACACACACACAAACGCTTACACACACACACGCTTACACACACACACGCTTACACACACACACACGCTTACACACACACACACGCTTACACACACACACACGCTTACACATACACGCTTACACAAACGCTTACACACACACACACACTTACACACACGCTTACACACACGCTTACACACACACACGCTTAAACACACACACACTTACACACACACGCGCTTACACACACACACACACGCTTACACACACACACACACTTACACACACACACACACACGCTTACATAAACTCACACACACACACACGCTTACACACACACACACATAAACGCTTACACACACACACGCTTACACACACACACGCTTACACACACACACACTTACACACACACACGCTTACACACACACGCTTACACACACGCTTACACGCTTACACACACGCGCTTACACACACACACTTACACACACACGCGCTTACACACACACACACGCTTACACACACACACACACACTTACACACACGCGCTTACACACACACACACGCTTACACACACACACACACACTTACACACACACGCGCTTACACACACACACACGCTTACACACACACACACACAAGCTTACACACACACACAAGCTTACACACACACACACGCTTACATAAACTCACACACACACACACACACATGCTTACACACACACACACACACAAACGCTTACACACAAACACGCTTACACACACACACGCTTACACACACACACACGCTTACACACACACACACGCTTACACACACACACACGCTTACACATACACGCTTACACAAACGCTTACACACACACACACACAAACACACACACGCTTACACACACATACACGCTTACACACACACGCTTACACACACACACGCTTACACACACACACACGCTTATACACACAAGCTTACAAACATACACACACACGCTTACACACACACACGCTTACACACACACACACGCTTTACACACACTTACACACACACACGCTTACACACACGCTTACACACACACGCTTACACACACACACACACTTACACACACACGCGCTTACACACACACACACGCTTACACACACACACACACTTACACACACACGCGCTTACACACACACACACACTTACACACACACACACACACTTACACACACACGCACACGCTTACACACACACACACACAAGCTTACACACACACACACGCTTACACACACACACACACGCTTACATAAACTCACACACACACACACACATGCTTACACACACACACACACACAAACGCTTACACACACACACGCTTACACACACACACACACGCTTACACACAAACACTTACACACACACACGCTTACACACACACACACGCTTACACAGACACACACACCTTTACACACAAGCTTACACGCTTACACACACACGCGCTTACATACACACACACGCTTACTCACACACACGCTTACACACACACACACACGCTTACTCACACACATGCTTACACACACACACACACTCTTACACACACAAACACACACGCTTACACACGCACACACACGCTTACACACACACACGCTTACACACACACACACACGCTTACACACACACACACACACTTACACACACACGCGCTTACACACACACACACGCTTACACACACACAATCTTACACACACACACGCGCTTACACACACACACACACTCAACGCTTACACAAACTCACACACACACGCTTACACACACACACAAACACACACACGCTTACACACACACACGCTTACACACACACACACACGCTTACACACACACGCTTACTAACACACACACGCTTACACACACAAGCTTATACACACACACACACACACACGCTTACACACACACACGCTTACACACACACACACACGCTTACACACACGCACGCTTACACAAACACACGCTTACACACAAGCTTACACACACACACACACGCTTACACACACACACACGCTTAGACACACACACACACGCTTACACACACACACACACACACACACACACACACGCTTAGACACACTCACTTACACACACACACACACACGCTTACACACACAAACACACACGCTTACACAGACACACACTCGCTTACACACACACACACACACGCTTACACACGCTTACACACACACACACGCTTACACACACACACGCTTACACACACACACACACACACGCTTACACACACACACACGCTTACACACACAAACACTTAAACACACGCGCGCTTACACACACACACGCTTACACACACACACACACAAGCTTACAAACACACACACGCTTACACACACACACACACACGCTTACACACACACACGCTTACACACACACACACGCTTACACACACACACACGCTTACACACACACACACACGCTTACACACACGCGCTTACACAAACGCTTACACACACACACACGCTTATATACACACACGCTTACACACACACACACACACACCCACACAAACGCTTACACACACACACACACGCTTACATACACACACGCTTACACACACACACACACACACACACAAACGCTTACACACACTCACGCTAACTCACACACACACACACACACACACGCTTACACACACACACACGCTTTCACACACACATACACTTACACACACACACACACGCTTACACACACACACTAACACACGCTTAGACACACACACTTACACACACACACGCTTACACACACACACACACCCTTACACAGACACACACACGCTTACACACACGCTTACACGCTTACACACACACACGCTTACATACACACACACGCTTACTCACACACACGCTTACACACACACACGCTTACACACACAAACACACACATTTACACACACACACGCTTACTCACACACACGCTTACACAGGGGCGGCTGTGGCTCAGTGGTAGAGCGGTTGCCTGCCAATTGGAAGGTTGGTGGTTCAATCCCCGGCCCTGCAGTCCCATGTCGAAGTGTCCTTGGGCAAGACACTGAACCCCGAGTTGCCCCCGATGCTGTGTCATCGGAGTGTGAATGTGTGTGCATGTTTATCTGATGAGCAGATGGCACCTTGTACGGCAGCCTCGGCCACAGTGTATGAATGTGTGTGAATGGTGAATGTTTCCTGTATGATGTAAAAGCGCTTTGAGTAGTCGTTCAGACTAGAAAAGCGCTATATAAATACAGCACATTTACATTTACATTTACACACACACACACACACACATAAACGCTTACACACACACACACACAAACGCTTACACACACTCACGCTTACACACACACACGCTTACACAAACACACACACGCTTACACACACACGCTTACACACACACACACACGCTTACCTACACACACTTACACACACGCTTACACACACACACGCTTACACCGACACACACACCTTTACACACAAGCTTACACGCTTACACACACACGCGCTTACATACACACACACGCTTACTCACACACACGCTTACACACACACACGCTTACACACACACACACACGCTTACACACACACACACACACGCTTACTCACACACACGCTTACACACACACACACACGCTTACACACACAAACACACACGCTTACACACACACACGCTTACACACGCACACACACGCTTACACACACACACGCTTACACACACACACACACGCTTACACACACACACACACACACACGCTTACACACACACACACTTACACACACACACGCTTACACACACACACACACGCTTACACACACACAATCTTACACACACACACACGCTTACACACACACAAACACACACAACGCTTACACAAACTCACACACACACGCTTACACACACACACACACACACGCTTAGACACACACACGCTTACACACACACACACACACACACACACGCTTAGACACACACACTTACACACACACACACACACGCTTACACACACAAACACACACGCTTACACAGACACACACACGCTTACACACACACACACTAGAGGATGGATAGGGTTGGGTTCGGTTACTGCTCTGTCGGACGCGGGCCGGGCTCGGACAGAAAAATCCGACAACACACAAACACACACACGCTTACACACACACACACACACACGCTTACACACACACACACACGCTTTCACACACACACTTACACACACACGCTTACACACACACACACACGCTTACACACACACACTTACACACACGCTTACACACACACACACACGCTTACACCGACACACACACCTTTACACACAAGCTTACACGCTTACACACACACGCGCTTACATACACACACACGCTTACTCACACACACGCTTACACACACACGCTTACACACACACACGCTTACACACACATACACACACACACGCTTACACACACACACACACACGCTTACTCACACACACGCTTACACACACACACACACACACGCTTACACACACAAACACACACGCTTACACACACACACGCTTACACACGCACACACACGCTTACACACACACACGCTTACACACACACACACACGCTTACACACACACACACACACACACGCTTACACACACACACACTTACACACACACACGCTTACACACACACACACACGCTTACACACACACAATCTTACACACACACACACGCTTACACACACACACACACAAACAACGCTTACACAAACTCACACACACACGCTTACACACACACACACACACACGCTTAGACACACACACGCTTACACACACACACACACACACACACGCTTAGACACACACACTTACACACACACACACACACGCTTACACACACAAACACACACGCTTACACAGACACACACACGCTTACACACACACACACTAGAGGATGGATAGGGTTGGGTTCGGTTACTGCTCTGTCGGACGCAGGCCGGGCTCGGACAGAAAAATCCGACAACACACAAACACACACACGCTTACACACACACACACACTTACACACACGCTTACACACACACACGCTTAAACACACACACACTTACACACACACGCGCTTACACACACACACACACGCTTACACACACACACACACTTACACACACACACACACACGCTTACATAAACTCACACACACACACACGCTTACACACACACACACATAAACGCTTACACACACACACGCTTACACACACACACGCTTACACACACACACACTTACACACACACACGCTTACACACACACGCTTACACACACGCTTACACGCTTACACACACGCGCTTACACACACACACTTACACACACACGCGCTTACACACACACACACGCTTACACACACACACACGCTTACACACACACACACTTACACACACACGCGCTTACACACACACACACGCTTACACACACACACACACAAGCTTACACACACACACAAGCTTACACACACACACACGCTTACATAAACTCACACACACACACACACACATGCTTACACACACACACACACACAAACGCTTACACACACACACGCTTACACACACACACGCTTACACACACGCTTACACACACACACACGCTTACACACACACACACGCTTACACATACACGCTTACACAAACGCTTACACACACACACACACTTACACACACGCTTACACACACGCTTACACACACACACGCTTAAACACACACACACTTACACACACACGCGCTTACACACACACACACACGCTTACACACACACACACACTTACACACACACACACACGCTTACATAAACTCACACACACACACGCTTACACACACACACACATAAACGCTTACACACACACACGCTTACACACACACACGCTTACACACACACACACTTACACACACACACGCTTACACACACACGCTTACACACACGCTTACACGCTTACACACACGCGCTTACACACACACACTTACACACACACGCGCTTACACACACACACACGCTTACACACACACACACACACACTTACACACACGCGCTTACACACACACACACGCTTACACACACACACACACTTACACACACACGCGCTTACACACACACACACGCTTACACACACACACACACAAGCTTACACACACACACAAGCTTACACACACACACACGCTTACATAAACTCACACACACACACACACACATGCTTACACACACACACACACACAAACGCTTACACACAAACACGCTTACACACACACACGCTTACACACACACACACGCTTACACACACACACACGCTTACACACACACACACGCTTACACATACACGCTTACACAAACGCTTACACACACACACACACAAACACACACACGCTTACACACACACACACGCTTACACACACACGCTTACACACACACACGCTTACACACACGCTTATACACACAAGCTTACAAACATACACACACACGCTTACACACACACACGCTTACACACACACACACGCTTTACACACACTTACACACACACACGCTTACACACACGCTTACACGCTTACACACACGCGCTTACACACACACACACACTTACACACACACGCGCTTACACACACACACACGCTTACACACACACACACACACACTTACACACACACACGCTTACACACACACACACACTTACACACACACACACACACTTACACACACACGCGCTTACACACACACACACGCTTACACACACACACACACAAGCTTACACACACAAGCTTACACACACACACACGCTTACACACACACACACACGCTTACATAAACTCACACACACATGCTTACACACACACACACACACAAACGCTTACACACACACACGCTTACACACACACACACACGCTTACACACAAACACTTACACACACACACGCTTACACACACACACACGCTTACACAGACACACACACCTTTACACACAAGCTTACACGCTTACACACACACGCGCTTACATACACACACACGCTTACTCACACACGCGCTTACACACACACACACACGCTTACTCACACACATGCTTACACACACACACACTCTTACACACACAAACACACACGCTTAAACACGCACACACACGCTTACACACACACACGCTTACACACACACACACACGCTTACACACACACACACACACTTACACACACACGCGCTTACACACACACACACGCTTACACACACACAATCTTACACACACACACGCGCTTACACACAAACACTCAACGCTTACACAAACTCACACACACACGCTTACACACACACACAAACACACACACGCTTACACACACACACGCTTACACACACACACACACGCTTACACACACACGCTTACTAACACACACACGCTTACACACACAAGCTTACACACACACACACACACACACGCTTACACACACACACGCTTAAACACACACACACACGCTTACACACACACACGCTTACACAAACACACGCTTACACACAAGCTTACACACACACACACACGCTTACACACACACACACGCTTAGACACACACACACACGCTTACACACACACACACACACACACACACACGCTTAGACACACACACTTACACACACACACACACACACGCTTACACACACAAACACACACGCTTACACAGACACACACTCGCTTACACACACACACACACACGCTTACACACGCTTACACACACACAAACGCTTACACACACACACGCTTACACACACACACACACACACGCTTACACACACACACACGCTTACACACACAAACACTTAAACACACGCGCGCTTACACACACACACGCTTACACACACACACACAAGCTTACAAACACACACACGCATACACACACACACACACGCTTACACTCACACACGCTTACACACACACACACGCTTACACACACACACACGCTTACACACACACACACACACACACAAACGCTTACACACACACACACGCTTACATACACACACGCTTACACACACACACACACACACACACAAACGCTTACACACACTCACGCTAACTCACACACACACACACACACACACGCTTACACACACACACACGCTTTCACACACACACACACTTACACACACACACACACGCTTACACACACACACTAACACACGCTTAGACACACACACTTACACACACACACACACGCTTACACACACACACACACCCTTACACAGACACACACACGCTTACACACACGCTTACACGCTTACACACACACACGCGCTTACATACACACACACGCTTACTCACACACACGCTTACACACACACACGCTTACACACACAAACACACACATTTACACACACACACGCTTACTCACACACACGCTTACACAGGGGCGGCTGTGGCTCAGTGGTAGAGCGGTTGCCTGCCAATTGGAAGGTTGGTGGTTCAATCCCCGGCCCTGCAGTCCCATGTCGAAGTGTCCTTGGGCAAGACACTGAACCCCGAGTTGCCCCCGATGCTGTGTCATCGGAGTGTGAATGTGTGTGCATGTTTATCTGATGAGCAGATGGCACCTTGTACGGCAGCCTCGGCCACAGTGTATGAATGTGTGTGAATGGTGAATGTTTCCTGTATGATGTAAAAGCGCTTTGAGTAGTCGTTCAGACTAGAAAAGCGCTATATAAATACAGCACATTTACATTTACACACACACACACACGCTTACACACACACACACACACACACACGCTTACACACACACACACACACAACGCTTACACACACTCACGCTTACACACACACACACACACACACGCTTACACACACACACACACTTACACACACACACTTACACACACACACACACGCTTACACACACACACACACACACTTACACACACGCTTACACACACACACACACGCTTACACCGACACACACACCTTTACACACAAGCTTACACGCTTACACACACACGCGCTTACATACACACACACGCTTACTCACACACACGCTTACACACACACACGCTTACACACACATACACACACACACGCTTACACACACACACACGCTTACTCACACACACGCTTACACACACACACACACACACGCTTACACACACAAACACACACGCTTACACACACACACGCTTACACACGCACACACACGCTTACACACACACACGCTTACACACACACACACACGCTTACACACACACACACACACACACGCTTACACACACACACACTTACACACACACACGCTTACACACACACACACACGCTTACACACACACAATCTTACACACACACACACGCTTACACACACACACACACAACGCTTACACAAACTCACACACACACGCTTACACACACACACACACACACGCTTAGACACACACACGCTTACACACACACACACACACACACACACGCTTAGACACACACACTTACACACACACACACACACACGCTTACACACACAAACACACACGCTTACACAGACACACACACGCTTACACACACACACACTAGAGGATGGATAGGGTTGGGTTCGGTTACTGCTCTGTCGGACGCGGGCCGGGCTCGGACAGAAAAATCCGACAACACACAAACACACACACGCTTACACACACACACACACTTACACACACGCTTACACACACGCTTACACACACACACGCTTAAACACACACACACTTACACACACACGCGCTTACACACACACACACACGCTTACACACACACACACACTTACACACACACACACACACACGCTTACACACACACACATACACACACACACACACGCTTACACACACACACACACTTACACACACACACGCTTACACACACACGCTTACACACACGCTTACACGCTTACACACACGCGCTTACACACACACACTTACACACACACGCGCTTACACACACACACACGCTTACACACACACACACGCTTACACACACACACACTTACACACACACGCGCTTACACACACACACACGCTTACACACACACACACACAAGCTTACACACACACACAAGCTTACACACACACACACGCTTACATAAACTCACACACACACACACACACATGCTTACACACACACACACACAAACGCTTACACACACACACGCTTACACACACACACGCTTACACACACACACACGCTTACACACACACACACGCTTACACATACACGCTTACACAAACGCTTACACACACACACACACTTACACACACGCTTACACACACGCTTACACACACACACGCTTAAACACACACACACTTACACACACACGCGCTTACACACACACACACACGCTTACACACACACACACACTTACACACACACACACACACGCTTACATAAACTCACACACACACACACGCTTACACACACACACGCTTACACACACACACACTTACACACACACACGCTTACACACACACGCTTACACACACGCTTACACGCTTACACACACGCGCTTACACACACACACTTACACACACACGCTTACACACACACACACGCTTACACACACACACACACACTTACACACACACGCTTACACACACACACGCGCTTACACACACACACACGCTTACACACACACACACACACTTACACACACACGCGCTTACACACACACACACGCTTACACACACACACACACACGCTTACACACACACACAAGCTTACACACACACACACGCTTACATAAACTCACACACACACACACACACATGCTTACACACACACACACACACACAAACGCTTACACACAAACACGCTTACACACACACACGCTTTCACACACACACACACTTACACACACACACACACGCTTACACACACACACTAACACACGCTTAGACACACACACTTACACACACACACACACACGCTTACACACACACACACACCCTTACACAGACACACACACGCTTACACACACGCTTACACGCTTACACACACACGCGCTTACATACACACACACGCTTACTCACACACACGCTTACACACACACACGCTTACACACACAAACACACACATTTACACACACACACGCTTACTCACACACACGCTTACACAGGGGCGGCTGTGGCTCAGTGGTAGAGCGGTTGCCTGCCAATTGGAAGGTTGGTGGTTCAATCCCCGGCCCTGCAGTCCCATGTCGAAGTGTCCTTGGGCAAGACACTGAACCCCGAGTTGCCCCCGATGCTGTGTCATCGGAGTGTGAATGTGTGTGCATGTTTATCTGATGAGCAGATGGCACCTTGTACGGCAGCCTCGGCCACAGTGTATGAATGTGTGTGAATGGTGAATGTTTCCTGTATGATGTAAAAGCGCTTTGAGTAGTCGTTCAGACTAGAAAAGCGCTATATAAATACAGCACATTTACATTTACACACACACACGCTTACACACACACACTTACGCGCTTACACACACACACACACGCTTACACACACACAATCTTACACACACACACACACACACACACGCTTACACAAACTACACACACACACACACACACGCTTACACACAAACACACACACGCTTACACACACACACACGCTTACACACAACACAGCTTACACACACTTACACACACACACACACGCTTACACACACACTTACACACACACACGCTTACACACACACACACACACATGCTTACACACACACTTACACACTTACACACACATGCGCTTACACACACACACAAGCTTACACACACACACACACACACACAACGCTTACACAAACTCACACACACACACACACACGCTTACACACAAACACACACACGCTTACACACACACACGCTTACACACACACACACGCTTACACAAACAAGCTTACACACGCTTACACACACACACACACGCTTACACACACACTTACACACACACACGCTTACACACACACACACACACATGCTTACACACACACTTACACACTTACACACACATGCGCTTACACACACACACAAGCTTACACACACACACACACAAAACGCTTACATAAACTCACACACACACACACACACACACACTGGCTTACACACACACACGCTTACACACACACACACACACACTTACACACACACACACACGCTTACTCACACACACGCTTACACACACACACACACACGCTTACACACGCACACACACGCTTACACACACACACGCTTACACACACAAGCTTACACACACACACGCTTACACACACATACACACACACACACTTACACACACACACATGCTTACACACACACACACACACTTACACACACACACACGCTTACACACACACACACACACGCTTACACACACACATGCTAACAAACACACACGCTAACCTACACACACACGCAAACACACACACACATGCTAACACACACACTAACACACACGCTAACACACACACACGCTGACACACACACACACACGCTACACACACACACACACACACACATACACGCTAACACACACACACGCTAAAACACACGCTAACACACACGCACACACACGCTAACACACACACACGCTAACACACACACACACACACAGGCTAACACACACACACGCTAACACACACGCACAGACACACACATACACACTCTAACACACACACACACAAACACGCTAACACACACTCACACGCTAACACACACAAGCTAACACACACGCTAACACACACACACACGCTAAAACACACACACACGCTAACACACACACACACGCGCTAACACACACACACACGCTAACACACAAACACACACACGCTAACACACACACACGCTAACACACACACGCTAACACACAAACACACACGCACTAACACAAACATACACACGCTAACACACACACACACAAACGCTAACACACACACACGCTTACACACACAAACACACACACACACACGCTTACACACGCACACACACGCTTACACACACACACACGCTTACACACACACACACTTACACACACACGCGCTTACACACACACACACACGCTTACACACACACAATCTTACACACACACACACACGCTTACACACAAACACACACACACAACGCTTACACAAACTCACACACACACACACACACGCTTACACACACACACGCTTACACACACACACAAACACACACACGCTTACACACACACACGCTTACACACACACACAAACACACACACGCTTACACACACACACGCTTACACACACACACACGCTTACACAAACAAGCTTACACACACACACACACACGCTTACACACACACACACACGCTTACACACACACTTACACACACACACGCTTACACACACACACACGCTTACACACACACACACACACGCTTACACACACACACGCTTACACGCACACACACACGCTTACACACACGCTTACACACACACACGCTTACACACACACACACACGCTTACACACACACGCACACACACACGCTTACACACACACACACACACTTACACACACACACACACACGCTTACACACACACACACACACACGCTTACACACACACACGCTTACACACACACACACGCTTACACACACGCTTACACACACACACACACGCTTACACACACACACACACGCTTACACGCACACACACACGCTTACACACACACACACACGCTTACACACACACACGCTTACACACACACACACGCTTACACACACACGCACACACACACGCTTACACACACACACACACACTTACACACACATACACACACGCTTACACACACACACACACACACGCTTACACACACACACACGCTTACACACACACACACACGCTTACACACACACACACGCTTACACACACACACACGCTTACACACACACACACACGCTTACACGCACACACACACGCTTACACACACACACACACGCTTACACACACACACACGCTTACACACACACGCACACACACACGCTTACACACACACACACACTTACACACACACACACACACGCTTACACACACACACACACACGCTTACACACACACACACTTACACACACACGCGCTTACACACACACACACGCTTACACACACACACAAGCTTACACACACACACACGCTTACACACACACACACACACACAACGCTTACACAAACTCACACACACACACACACACACACACACACACGCTTACACACACACACACACGCTTAGACACACACACACACACAAACGCTTTCACATACACACGCTTACACACACACACAAACACACACACGCTTACACACACACACACACTTACACACACGCTTACACACACACGCGCTTAAACACACACACACTTACACACACACGCGCTTACACACACACACATACGATTACACACACACACACACTTACACACACACACACACATAAACGCTTACACACACACACGCTTACACACGCTTACACACACACACGCTTACACACACACACACGCTTACACACACACACACGCTTAAACACACACGCTTACACACACACACACACACACATACACACACACGCTTACACACACACACTTACACACACACACACACACGCTTACACACACACACACGCTTACACAGACACACACACGCTTACACACACACACACACGCTTACACACACACACACACACGCTTACACACACACACGCTTACACATACACACACGCTTACACACACACACGCTTACACACACAAACACGCTTACACACACACACGCTTACACACACACACGCTTACACACACACACACAAACACACTTATACACACATACACACACACACGCATACACACACACACACGCTTACACACACACACGCTTACACACACACACACGCTTACACAGACACACACACGCTAACACACACTCACGCTTACACACACACACACACACACACACGCTTACACACACACACATGCTTACACACACACGCTTACACACACAGGCTTACACACACACACACGCTTACACACACACACACGCTTACACACACACACACGCTTACACACACACTTACACACACACACACATTACACACACATGCTTACACACACGCTTACACACACGCTTACACACTTACACACACATGCGCTTACACACACACACACACGCTTACACACACACACACACAAAACGCTTACACAAACTCACACACACACACACACACACACTGGCTTACACACACACACGCTTACACACACACACACACACGCTTACACACACACACACACGCTTACTCACACACACGCTTACACACACACACACACACGCTTACACACGCACACACACGCTTACACACACACACGCTTACACACACAAGCTTACACACACACACACACGCTTACACACACATACACACACACACACTTACACACACACACACGCTTACACACACAAACACACACTTACACACACACACACGCTTACACACACACACACACACGCTTACACACACACATGCTAACAAACACACACGCTAACCTACACACACACGCAAACACACACACACATGCTAACACACACACTAACACACACGCTAACACACACACACGCTAACACACACACACACGCTAACACACACACACGCTTACACACACAAACACACACACACACGCTTACACACGCACACACACGCTTACACAGACACACACACCTTTACACACAAGCTTACACGCTTACACACACACGCTTACTCACACACACGCTTACACACACACGCTTACACACACACACACACACACACACGCTTAAACACACAAACACACACGCTTACACACACACACGCTTACACACGCACACACACGCTTACACACACACACGCTTACACACACACACACGCTTACACACACACACACTTACACACACACGCGCTTACACACACACACACGCTTACACACACACAATCTTACACACACACACACACGCTTACACACACACACACACACACAACGCTTACACAAACTCACACACACACGCTTACACACACACACACACACACGCTTAGACACACACACACACGCTTACACACACACACACACACACACACACGCTTAGACACACACACTTACACACACACACACACACGCTTACACACACAAACACACACGCTTACACAGACACACACACGCTTACACACACACACACTAGAGGATGGATACCCGACCCGAGCCCGACGGGACCCGACGGGTCGGGCCGGGTTCGGACAGATTTTCAGAAAGGATGCTCGGGCTCGGGTCGGGCTTGGTCACATCAGCGCGATAAGGCATTGAACATTTTGAATTTAAAACAGCTTAAAATAAATGTAAAATATTACTTTAACATCCGTCTTCCTGTGTGCTGTGACAACCAAAGACGTGCGTATTAAGCTCCATGTGGCAGCGCAGCGATGGAAGATGCTAAAAAGAAGTTGGCCGCAGGAGATTTTAAAACTATTGAAAACGAAGGAAAGTCAGCTGTGCATTGATGCTCATCTGTTGACATTTCCCAATGCCTTCCTACAATTGCTTAATAAAAGCGGCTTTCCACACAAACAAACGTACATGTGTCATTATTATGAGAAACAAATGCGATTTTAACTGTCGGACGCGGGCCGGGCTCGGACAGAAAAATCCGGCCCGATCCGCACTCTAACACACACACGCTTACACACACACACACACACACACGCTTACACACACACACGCTTACACACACACACACACACACGTTTACACACACAAACACTTAGACACACGCGCGCTTACACACACACACACGCTTACACACACACACACACAAGCTTACACACACACACACGCTTACACACACACACACGCTTACACACACACACACACGCTTACACACACACACACGCTTACACACACACACACACGCTTACACACACACACACGCTTACACACACACGCTTACACACACACACACGCTTACATACACACAAGCTTACACACACACACACACACAAACGCTTACACACACACACACGCTTACATACACACACGCTTACACACTCACACACACACACACACACGCTTACACACACACACACGCTTTCACACACACACACACTTACACACACACACACACACACACGCTTACACACACACACTAACACACGCTTACACACACACACACACACACACGCTTACACACACACGCTTACACAGACACACACACGCTTACACACACGCTTACACGCTTACACACACACGCGCTTACACACACACACACGCTTACTCACACACACGCTTACACACACACACGCTTACACACACAAACACACACATTTACACACACACACGCTTACTCACACACACGCTTACACAGGGGCGGCTGTGGCTCAGTGGTAGAGCGGTTGCCTGCCAATTGGAAGGTTGGTGGTTCAATCCCCGGCCCTGCAGTCCCATGTCGAAGTGTCCTTGGGCAAGACACTGAACCCCGAGTTGCCCCCGATGCTGTGTCATCGGAGTGTGAATGTGTGTGCATGTTTATCTGATGAGCAGATGGCACCTTGTACGGCAGCCTCGGCCACAGTGTATGAATGTGTGTGAATGGTGAATGTTTCCTGTATGATGTAAAAGCGCTTTGAGTAGTCGTTCAGACTAGAAAAGCGCTATATAAATACAGCACATTTACATTTACACACACACACACGCTTACACACACACACACTTACGCGCTTACACACACACACACACAAACACACACACGCTTACACACACACACAAGCTTACACACACACACACACGCTTACACACACACTTACACACACACACACAAACACACACACGCTTACACACACACACACACGCTTACACACACACACGCTTACACACACACACACACGCTTACGCTTACACACACACACACACACACACTTACACACACACACACGCTTACACACACACACACACACACACACGCTCACACACGCTTACACGCACACACACACGCTTACACACACACACACACACAACGCTTACACAAACTCACACACACACACACACACTTACACACACACACACACACGCTTACACACACACAAGCTTACACACACACACACACGCTTACACACACACACAAGCTTACACACACACACACACGCTTACACACACACACACACACAACGCTTACACAAACTCACACACACACACACACACACACGCTTACACACACACACACAAACACACACACGCTTACACACACACACACACTTACACACACGCTTACACACACGCTTACACACACACACACACACATTCTTACACACACACACACGCTTACACACACACACGCTTACACACACACACACACACATGCTTACACACACACACACACTTACACACTCACATACACACACACTTACACACTCTTACACACACACACTTACACAAACACACTTACACACTCACATACACACACACTTACACACTCTTACACACACACACTTACACACACACACACGCTTACACACACACGCTTACACACACACACGCTTACACACACACACACGCTTATACACACAAGCTTACAAACATACACACACACACACACGCTTACACACACACACACACACGCTTAGACACACACACACACACAAACGCTTTCACATACACACGCTTACAGACACACACAAACACACACACGCTTACACACACACACACACTTACACACACGCTTACACACACGCTTACACACACACACGCTTAAACACACACACACTTACACACACACACGCTTACACACACACACACACGCTTACACACACACACACTTACACACACACACGCTTACATAAACTCACACACACACACACGCTTACACACACACACACACACATAAACGCTTACACACACACACACGCTTACACACACACACACGCTTAAACACACACGCTTACACACACACCTACACACACATACACACACACGCTTACACACACACACTTACACACACACACACACACGCTTACACACACACGCTTACACAGACACACACACGCTTACACACACACACACGCTTACACACACACACACACACACACACGCTTACACAGACACACACACGCTTACACACACACGCTTACACACACACACGCTTACACATACACACACGCTTACACACACACACGCTTACACACACAAACACACACGCTTACACACACACACGCTTACACACACACGCTTACACACACACAAACACACTTATACACACATACACACACACACGCATACACACACACACACGCTTACACACACACACGCTTACACACACACACACGCTTACACAGACACACACACGCTAACACACACACACGCTTACACACACACACACACACACACACGCTTACACACACACACATGCTTACACACACACGCTTACACACACAGGCTTACACACACACACACACGCTTACACACACACACGCTTACTTACACACACACGCTTACACACACACACACGCTTACACACACACTTACACACACACACACACATTACACACACATGCTTACACACACACTTACACACTTACACACACATGCGCTTACACACACACACACGCTTACACACACACACACACAAAACGCTTACATAAACTCACACACACACACACACACACACTGGCTTACACACACACACACACACGCTTACACACACACACACACACGCTTACACACACACACACACGCTTACTCACACACACGCTTACACACACACACACACACGCTTACACACACACGCTTACACACGCACACACACGCTTACACACACACACGCTTACACACACAAGCTTACACACACACACACACGCTTACACACACATACACACACACACACTTACACACACACACACGCTTACACACACACACACACACTTACACACACACACACGCTTTCACACACACACACACGCTTACACACACACATGCTAACAAACACACACGCTAACCTACACACACACGCAAACACACACACACATGCTAACACACACACTAACACACACGCTAACACACACACACGCTGACACACACACACACACGCTAACACACACACACACACACACACATACACGCTAACACACACACACGCTAACACACACACTAAAACACACGCTAACACACACGCACACACACGCTAACACACACACACGCTAACACACACACACACACACACACACAGGCTAACACACACACACGCTAACACACACGCACAGACACACACATACACACTCTAACACACACACACACAAACACGCTAACACACACTCACACGCTAACACACACAAGCTAACACACACGCTAACACACACACACACGCTAAAACACACACACACGCTAACACACACACACACACGCTAACACACAAACACACACACGCTAACACACACACACGCTAACACACACACGCTAACACACAAACACACACGCACTAACACAAACATACACACGCTAACACACACACACAAACGCTAACACACACACACGCTTACACACACAAACACACACACACACACACTTACACACGCACACACACGCTTGCACACACACACACGCTTACACACACACACACTTACACACACACGCGCTTACACACACACACACACGCTTACACACACACAATCTTACACACACACACACACGCTTACACACACACACACACACACAACGCTTACACAAACTCACACACACACACACACGCTTACACACACACACAAACACACACACGCTTACACACACACACGCTTACACACACACACATGCTTACACAAACAAGCTTACACACACACACACACACGCTTACACACACACACACACGCTTACACACACACTTACACACACACACGCTTACACACACACACACGCTTACACACACACACACACACGCTTACACACACACACACACGCTTACACGCACACACACACGCTTACACACACGCTTACACACACACACGCTTACACACACACACACACGCTTACACACACACGCACACACACACGCTTACACACACACACACACTTACACACACACACACACACGCTTACACACACACACACGCTTACACACACACACACGCTTACACACACGCTTACACACACACACACACGCTTACACACACACACACACACGCTTACACGCACACACACACGCTTACACACACACACACACGCTTACACACACACACGCTTACACACACACACACGCTTACACACACACGCACACACACACGCTTACACACACACACACACACTTACACACACACACACACACGCTTACACACACACACACACACACGCTTACACACACACACACGCTTACACACACACACACACGCTTACACACACACACACACACGCTTACACACACACACACGCTTACACACACACACACGCTTACACACACACACACGCTTACACACACACGCACACACACACGCTTACACACACACACACACACACTTACACACACACACACACACGCTTACACACACACACACACACGCTTACACACACACACACTTACACACACACGCGCTTACACACACACACACGCTTACACACACACACAAGCTTACACACACACACACACACACACAACGCTTACACAAACTCACACACACACACACGCTTACACACACACACACACACGCTTAGACACACACACACACACAAACGCTTTCACATACACACGCTTACACACACACACAAACACACACACGCTTACACACACACACACACTTACACACACGCTTACACACACACGCGCTTAAACACACACACACTTACACACACACGCGCTTACACACACACACATACAATTACACACACACACACACTTACACACACACACACACATAAACGCTTACACACACACACGCTTACACACACACACACACACGCTTACACACACACACGCTTACACACACACACACGCTTACACACACACACACGCTTAAACACACACGCTTACACACACACACTTACACACACACACACACACACGCTTACACACACACACACGCTTACACAGACACACACACGCTTACACACACACACACACGCTTACACACACACACACACACGCTTACACACACACACGCTTACACATACACACACGCTTACACACACACACGCTTACACACACACACGCATACACACACACACACGCTTACACACACACACGCTTACACACACACACACGCTTACACAGACACACACACGCTAACACACACTCACGCTTACACACACACACACACACACACGCTTACACACACACACATGCTTACACACACACGCTTACACACACAGGCTTACACACACACACACACGCTTACACACACACACACGCTTACACACACACACGCTTACACACACACTTACACACACACACACATTACACACACATGCTTACACACACGCTTACACACACGCTTACACACTTACACACACATGCGCTTACACACACACACACACACGCTTACACACACACACAAAACGCTTACACAAACTCACACACACACACACACACACACTGGCTTACACACACACACGCTTACACACACACACACACGCTTACACACACACACACACGCTTACTCACACACACGCTTACACACACACACACACACACACGCTTACACACACACACGCTTACACACGCACACACACGCTTACACACACACACGCTTACACACACAAGCTTACACACACACACACACGCTTACACACACATACACACACACACGCTTACACACACACACACACACGCTTACACACACACATGCTAACAAACACACACACGCTTACACACACACACACACACGCTTACACACACACATGCTAACAAACACACACGCTAACCTACACACACACGCAAACACACACACATGCTAACACACACACTAACACACACGCTAACACACACACACGCTTACACACACAAACACACACACACACGCTTACACACGCACACACACGCTTACACACACACACACGCTTACACACACACACACTTACACACACACGCGCTTACACACACACACACACGCTTACACACACACAATCTTACACACACACACACACACGCTTACACACACACACACACACACACACGCTTACACAAACTCACACACACACACACACACGCTTACACACACACACGCTTACACACACACACAAACACACACACGCTTACACACACACACGCTTACACACACACACACGCTTACACAAACAAGCTTACACACACACACACACACGCTTACACACACACTTACACACACACACGCTTACACGCACACACGCTTACACACACACACACGCTTACACACACACACACACACGCTTACACACACACACACACGCTTACACGCACACACACACGCTTACACACACACACACACGCTTACACACACACATGCTTACACACACACACACACGCTTACACACACACGCACACACACACGCTTACACACACACACACACACGCTTACACACACACACACACGCTTACACACACACACACGCTTACACACACGCTTACACACACACACACACGCTTACACACACACACACACGCTTACACGCACACACACACGCTTACACACACACACACACGCTTACACACACACACGCTTACACACACACATGCTTACACACACACGCACACACACACGCTTACACACACACACACACACTTACACACACACACACGCTTACACACACACGCTTACACACACACACGCTTACACACACACACACACGCTTACACACACACACACACGCTTACACACACACACACGCTTACACGCACACACACACGCTTACACACACACACACACGCTTACACACACACACACGCTTACACAGACACACACACGCTTACACACACACACACACGCTTACACACACACACACACACGCTTACACACACACACGCTTACACATACACACACGCTTACACACACACACGCTTACACACACACACGCATACACACACACACGCTTACACACACACACGCTTACACACACACACACGCTTACACAGACACACACACGCTAACACACACTCACGCTTACACACACACACACACACACACGCTTACACACACACACATGCTTACACACACACGCTTACACACACAGGCTTACACACACACACACACGCTTACACACACACACACGCTTACACACACACACGCTTACACACACACTTACACACACACACACATTACACACACATGCTTACACACACGCTTACACACACGCTTACACACTTACACACACATGCGCTTACACACTCACACAAACACGCTTACACACACACACAAAACGCTTACACAAACTCACACACACACACACACACACACTGGCTTACACACACACACGCTTACACACACACACACACGCTTACACACACACACACACGCTTACTCACACACACGCTTACACACACACACACACACACACGCTTACACACACACACGCTTACACACGCACACACACGCTTACACACACACACGCTTACACACACAAGCTTACACACACACACACACGCTTACACACACATACACACACACACACTTACACACACACACACGCTTACACACACACACACACTTACACACACACACACGCTTACACACACACACACACACGCTTACACACACACATGCTAACAAACACACACGCTAACCTACACACACACGCAAACACACACACACATGCTAACACACACACTAACACACACGCTAACACACACACACGCTTACACACACAAACACACACACACACGCTTACACACGCACACACACGCTTACACACACACACACGCTTACACACACACACACTTACACACACACGCGCTTACACACACACACACACGCTTACACACACACAATCTTACACACACACACACACACGCTTACACACACACACACACACACAACGCTTACACAAACTCACACACACACACACACACGCTTACACACACACACGCTTACACACACACACAAACACACACACGCTTACACACACACACGCTTACACACACACACACGCTTACACAAACAAGCTTACACACACACACACACACGCTTACACACACACACACACGCTTACACACACACTTACACACACACACGCTTACACGCACACACGCTTACACACACACACACGCTTACACACACACACACACACGCTTACACACACACACACGCTTACACGCACACACACACGCTTACACACACACACACACACGCTTACACACACACATGCTTACACACACACACACACGCTTACACACACACGCACACACACACGCTTACACACACACACACACACGCTTACACACACACACACACGCTTACACACACACACACGCTTACACACACGCTTACACACACACACACACGCTTACACACACACACACACGCTTACACGCACACACACACGCTTACACACACACACACACGCTTACACACACACACGCTTACACACACACATGCTTACACACACACGCACACACACACGCTTACACACACACACACACAC
>CM057245.1:31049044-31085253 GCA_029931835.1 Etheostoma nigrum
GTGTAAGCGTGTGTGTGTGTAAGCGTGTGTGCGTGTGTGTGTAAGCGTGTGTGTGTGTGTAAGCGTGTGTGTGTGTGTAAGCTTGTGTGTGTTGTGTGTGTAAGCGTGTGTGTGTGTAAGCGTGTGTGTGTGTAAGCGTGTGTGTGTGTGTGTAAGCGTGTGTGTGTAAGAGTGTGTGTGTGTGTGTTTGTGTAAGCGTGTTTGTAAGTGTGTGTGTATAAGCGTGTGTGTGTGTATGCACGTGTGTGTGTTGTGTGTGTAAGCGTGTGTGTGTTTGTGTGTGTGTAAGCGTGTGTGTGTGTAAGCGTGTGTGTTTGTGTGTGTGTGTAAGCGTGTGTGTGTGTGTCTGTAAGCGTGTGTGTGTAAGCGTGTGTGTGTAAGCGTGTGTGTGTGTTTGTGTAAGCGTGTGTGTAAGTGTGTGTGTGTAAGCGTGTGTGTGTGTAATCGTGTGTGTGTGTGTGAGCGTGTGTGTGTATGTGTGTAAGCGTGTGTGTGTGTGTGTAAGCATGTGTGTGTGTGTAAGCGTGTGTGTGTGTAAGCGTGTGTGTGTAAGCGTGTGTGTGTAAGTGTGTGTGTGTGTGTGTAAGTGTGTGTGTGTGTGTGTGTGTGTAAGCGTGTGTGTGTGTGTAAGCGTGTGTGTGTGTAAGCGTGTGTGTGTGTGTGTGTAAGCGTGTGTGTGTAAGCGTGTGTGTGTAAGCGTGTGTGTGTGTAAGCGTGTCTGTGTGTGTGTGTGTGTGTAAGCGTGTGTGTGTGTAAGCGTGTGTGTGTGTGTAAGCGTGTGTGTGTGTGTGTGTAAGCGTGTGTGTGTGTAAGCGTGTGTGTGTGTGTGTGTAAGCGTGTGTGTGTGTGTGTGTAAGCGTGTGTGTGTGTGTGTGTAAGCGTGTGTGTGTGTGTGTGTAAGCGTGTGTGTGTGTGTGTGTGTGTAAGCATGTGTGTGTGTAAGCGTGTGTGTGTGTGTGTGTAAGCGTGTGTGTGTGTGTGTAAGTGTGTGTGTGTGTGTGTAAGCGTGTGTGTGTGTGTGTGTGTAAGTGTGTGTGTGTAAGCGTGTGTGTGTGTGTGTAAGCGTGTGTGTGTAAGCACGTGTGTGTGTAAGCGTGTGTGTGTAAGAGTGTGTGTGTGTGTTTGTGTAAGCGTGTTTGTAAGTGTGTGTGTATAAGCGTGTGTGTGTGTATGCACGTGTGTGTGTATGTGTAAGCGTGTGTGTGTGTAAGTGTGTGTGTGTGTGTGTAAGCGTGTGTGTGTGTGTGTGTGTGTGTGTGTGTGTGTAAGCGTGTGTGTGTAAGCGTGTGTGTGTGTGTAAGCATGTGTGTGTGTGTGTAAGTAACACCAGACACCAGCAGTTGACAGCTGGAACTCAGTCACTGAACGTTCAAATGTTTTATTTTATTAATGATTTAATTATTTTGCCATTAACAACATCTCAAAAAGGGAATATTAAACTTTTACTACTTTATTAGATTAAAAATCTTTAAATGTATCAATTTTAGGCGAAACAAAAAATAACAATTAGAGGACAAACCTGACAAAACTTGTGTGCAGCTCTACTTGTAGTTCCTGTTTATTACCACCAGATGGCGCATTTACACCAGACACCAGCAGGTGACAGCTGGAACTCAATCACTGAACCTTCAAAGGTTTTATTATATGAATTATTTAATGATTTTGCCATTAACATCTCAAAAGGGGATTATTAAACTTTTACTACTATTTATTAATATTAAAATTAGTGGAATAAAATGGAAAATGTGGTGGCAGTTCTGTGTGTGTGTGTTAGCGTGTGTGTCTGTTAGCGTGTGTGTGTGTTAGTGTGTGTTAGCGTGTGTGTGTGTTAGCGTGTGTGCGTGTTAGCGTGTGTGTATTATTGTGTGTGTGTGTTAGCGTGTGTGTGTAAGCGTGTGTGTGTGTGTAAGCGTGTGTGTGTGTAAGCGCGCGTGTGTGTGTAAGCGTGTGTGTGTGTGTGTAAGCGTGTGTGTGTTTGTGTGTGTAAGCGTGTGTGTGTGTAAGCGTGTGTGCGTGTGTGTGTGTAAGCGTGTGTGTGTGTGTGTGTGTGGGTAAGCGTGTGTGTGTGTGTGTGTGTAAGCGTGTGTGTGTAAGCGCGTGTGTGTAAGCGTGTGTGTGTGTTTGTGTAAGCGTGTGTGTAAGTGTGTGTGTGTAAGCGTGTGTGTGTTTGTAATCGTGTGTGTGTGAGTGAGCGTGTGTGTGTATGTGTGTAAGAGTGTGTGTGTGTGTGTAAGTGTGTGTGTGTGTAAGCGTGTGTGCGTGTGTGTGTAAGCGTGTGTGTGTGTAAGCACGTGTATGTGTTGTGTGTGTAAGCGTGTGTGTGTTTGTGTGTGTGTAAGCGTGTGTGTGTGTAAGCGTGTGTGTGTGTGTGTGTGTGTGTAAGCGTGTGTGTGTGTGTCTGTAAGCGTGTGTGTGTAAGCGTGTGTGTGTAAGCGTGTGTGTGTGTTTGTGTAAGCGTGTGTGTAAGTGTGTGTGTGTAAGCGTGTGTGTGTGTAATCGTGTGTGTGTGTGTGAGCGTGTGTGTGTATGTGTGTAAGCGTGTGTGTGTGTGTGTAAGCATGTGTGTGTGTGTAAGCGTGTGTGTGTGTAAGCGTGTGTGTGTAAGCGTGTGTGTGTAAGTGTGTGTGTGTGTGTGTAAGTGTGTGTGTGTGTGTGTGTGTGTAAGCGTGTGTGTGTGTGTGTAAGCGTGTGTGTGTGTAAGCGTGTGTGTGTGTGTGTGTAAGCGTGTGTGTGTAAGCGTGTGTGTGTGTAAGCGTGTCTGTGTGTGTGTGTGTGTGTAAGCGTGTGTGTGTGTAAGCGTGTGTGTGTGTGTAAGCGTGTGTGTGTGTGTGTGTAAGCGTGTGTGTGTGTGTGTGTAAGCGTGTGTGTGTGTGTGTGTGTGTAAGCATGTGTGTGTGTAAGCGTGTGTGTGTGTGTGTGTAAGCGTGTGTGTGTGTGTAAGAGTGTGTGTGTTGTGTGTGTAAGCGTGTGTGTGTGTGTGTAAGTGTGTGTGTGTGTGTGTGTGTAAGCGTGTGTGTGTGTGTGTGTGTAAGTGTGTGTGTGTAAGCGTGTGTGTGTAAGCGTGTGTGTGTGTTTGTGTAAGCGTGTGTTAAAGTGTGTGTGTATAAGCGTGTGTGTGTGTGTAAGCTTGTGTGTGTGTGTGTGTAAGCGTGTGTGTGTGTGTAAGCGTGTGTGTGTGTGTAAGCTTGTGTGTGTTGTGTGTGTAAGCGTGTGTGTGTGTAAGCGTGTGTGTGTGTGTGTAAGCGTGTGTGTGTAAGCACGTGTGTGTGTAAGCGTGTGTGTGTAAGAGTGTGTGTGTGTGTTTGTGTAAGCGTGTTTGTAAGTGTGTGTGTATAAGCGTGTGTGTGTGTATGCACGTGTGTGTGTATGTGTAAGCGTGTGTGTGTGTAAGTGTGTGTGTGTGTGTGTAAGCGTGTGTGTGTGTAAGCGTGTGTGTGTGTGTAAGCGTGTGTGTGTGTAAGCGTGTGTGTGTGTGTGTGTGTGTGTGTGTGTGTAAGCGTGTGTGTGTAAGCGTGTGTGTGTGTAAGCGTGTGTGTGTGTGTGTGTGTGTGTGTGTGTAAGCGTGTGTGTGTAAGCGTGTGTGTGTGTGTAAGCATGTGTGTGTGTGTGTAAGTAACACCAGACACCAGCAGCTGACAGCTGGAACTCAGTCACTGAACCTTCAAATGTTTTATTTTATTAATTATTTAATTATTTTGCCATTAACAACATCTCAAAAAGGGAATATTAAACTTTTACTACTTTATTAGATTAAAAATCTTTAAATGTATCAATTTTAGGCGAAACAAAAAATAACAATTAGAGGACAAACCTGACAAAACTTGTGTGCAGCTCTACTTGTAGTTCCTGTTTATTACCACCAGATGGCGCATTTACACCAGACTAGAGTGCGGATCGGGCCGGATTTTTCTGTCCGAGCCCGGCCCGCGTCCGACAGAGCAGTAACCGAACCCGACCCGAGCCCGACAGGCATTAAGATATTTCTGTCCGAGCCCGACCCGAGCCCGACACAGTTAAAATCGCATTTGTTACTCATACTAATGACACATGTACGTTTGTTTGTGTGGAAAGCCCGCTTTTATTAAGCAATTGTAGGAAGGCATTCGTCAATGTCAACAGATGAGCGCATCAATGCACAGCTGACTTTCCTTCGTCTTCAATAGTTTTAAAATCTCTTGCGGCCAACTTCTTTTTAACATCTTCCATCGTTGCGCTGCCACATGGAGCTTAATACGTCTTTCGTTGTCACAGCTAGTTTAACAAATTTCCGCACACAGGAAGACGGATGTTAGGGTAATATCTGACATTTATTTTAAGCTGTTTTAAATTCAAAATGTTCAATGCCTTATCGCGCTGATGTGACCGAGCCCGACCCGAACCCGAGCATCCTTTCTAAAAATCTGTCCGAACCCGGCCCGACCCGTCGGGTACCGTCGGGTCCCGTCGGGCTCGGGTCGGGTATCCATCCTCTACACCAGACACCAGCAGGTGATAGCTGGAACTCAATCACTGAACCTTCAAAGGTTTTATTATATGAATTATTTAATGATTTTGCCATTAACATCTCAAAAGGGGAATATTAAACTTTTACTACTATTTATTAATATTAAAATTAGTGGAATAAAATGGAAAATGTGGTGGCAGTTCTGTGTGTGTGTGTTAGCGTGTGTGTGTGTTAGCGTGTGTGTGTGTTAGTGTGTGTTAGCGTGTGTGTGTGTAAGCGTGTGTGTGTGAAAGCGCGCGTGTGTGTGTAAGCGTGTGTGTGTGTGTAAGCGTGTGTGTGTTTGTGTGTGTAAGCGTGTGTGTGTGTAAGCGTGTGTGCGTGTGTGTGTGTAAGCGTGTGTGTGTGTGTGAGTAAGCGTGTGTGTGTGTGTAAGCGTGTGTGTGTGTAAGTGTGTGTGTGTGTGTGTGTAAGCGTGTGTGTGTGTAAGCGCGTGTGTGTGTGTGTAAGCGTGTGTGTGTAAGCGTGTGTGTGTGTGTGTAAGTGTGTGTGTGTAAGCGTGTGTGTATAAGCGTGTGTGTGTGTGTGTTTGTGTAAGCGTGTGTGTAAGTGTGTGTGTGTAAGCGTGTGTGTGTGTAAGCGTGTGTGTGAGCGTGTGTGTGTGTGTAAGCGTGTGTGTGTGTGTGAGCGTGTGTGTGTGTGTAAGCGTGTGTGTAAGCGTGTGTGTTTGTGTGTGTGTGTAAGCGTGTGTGTGTGTAAGCGTGTGTGTGTAAGCGTGTGTGTGTGTGTAAGTGTGTGTGTGTGTGTGTGTGTAAGCGTGTGTGTGTGTGTGTGTGTAAGCGTGTGTGTGTGTGTGTAAGCGTGTGTGTGTGTGTGTGTGTAAGCGTGTGTGTGTGTGTGTGTAAGAGTGTGTGTGTTGTGTGTGTAAGCGTGTGTGTGTGTGTGTAAGCATGTGTGTGTGTAAGCACGTGTGTGTGTGTAAGCGTGTGTGTGTGTGTGTGTAAGCGTGTGTGTGTGTGTGTGTGTGGGTAAGCGTGTGTGTGTGTGTGTCTGTAAGCGTGTGTGTGTAAGCGTGTGTGTGTAAGCGTGTGTGTGTGTTTGTGTAAGCGTGTGTGTAAGTGTGTGTGTGTAAGCGTGTGTGTGTGTGTAATCGTGTGTGTGTGAGTGAGCGTGTGTGTGTATGTGTGTAAGAGTGTGTGTGTGTGTGTAAGTGTGTGTGTGTGTAAGCGTGTGTGCGTGTGTGTGTAAGCGTGTGTGTGTGTAAGCACGTGTGTGTGTTGTGTGTGTAAGCGTGTGTGTGTTTGTGTGTGTGTAAGCGTGTGTGTGTGTAAGCGTGTGTGTGTGTGTGTGTGTGTGTAAGCGTGTGTGTGTGTGTAAGCGTGTGTGTGTGTGTGTGTAAGCGTGTGTGTGTGTGTGTGTAAGCGTGTGTGTGTGTGTAAATGTAATTGTAAATGTGCTGTATTTATATAGCGCTTTTCTAGTCTGAACGACTACTCAAAGCGCTTTTACATAGTACAGGAAACATTCACCATTCACACACATTCATACACTGTGGCCGAGGGTGCCGTACAAGGTGCCATCTGCTCATCAGATAAACATGCACACACATTCACACTCCGATGCGCAGCATCGGGGGCAACTCGGGGTTCAGTGTCTTGCCCAAGGACACTTTGACATAGGACTGCAGGGCCGGGGATTGAACCACCAACCTTCCAATTGGCAGGCAACCGCTCTACCACTGAGCCACAGCCGCCCTGTGTAAGCGTGTGTGTGTAAGCGTGTGTGTAAGCATGTGTGTGTGTTTGTGTAAGCGTGTGTGTAAGCATGTGTGTAAGCGTGTGTGTGTGTTTGTGTAAGCGTGTGTGTGTAAGCGTGTTAGTGTGTGTGTAAGCGTGTGTAAGCGTGTGTGTGTGTAAGCGTGTCCGTGCGTGTGTGTGTGTAAGCGTGTGTGTGTAAGCGTGTTAGTGTGTGTGTAAGCGTGTGTAAGCGTGTGTGTGTGTAAGCGTGTCTGTGCGTGTGTGTGTGTAAGCGTGTGTGTGTGTAAGCGTGTGTGTGTGTGTAAGCGTGTGTGTGTAAGCGTGTGTGTGTGTGTAAGCATGTGTGTGTGTGTGTAAGTAACACCAGACACCAGCAGCTGACAGCTGGAACTCAGTCACTGAACCTTCAAATGTTTTATTTTATTAATTATTTAATTATTTTGCCATTAACAACATCTCAAAAAGGGAATATTAAACTTTTACTACTTTATTAGATTAAAAATCTTTAAATGTATCAATTTTAGGCGAAACAAAAAATAACAATTAGAGGACAAACCTGACAAAACTTGTGTGCAGCTCTACTTGTAGTTCCTGTTTATTACCACCAGATGGCGCATTTACACCAGACTAGAGTGCGGATCGGGCCGGATTTTTCTGTCCGAGCCCGGCCCGCGTCCGACAGAGCAGTAACCGAACCCGACCCGAGCCCGACAGGCATTAAGATATTTCTGTCCGAGCCCGACCCGAGCCCGACACAGTTAAAATCGCATTTGTTACTCATACTAATGACACATGTACGTTTGTTTGTGTGGAAAGCCCGCTTTTATTAAGCAATTGTAGGAAGGCATTCGTCAATGTCAACAGATGAGCGCATCAATGCACAGCTGACTTTCCTTCGTCTTCAATAGTTTTAAAATCTCTTGCGGCCAACTTCTTTTTAACATCTTCCATCGTTGCGCTGCCACATGGAGCTTAATACGTCTTTCGTTGTCACAGCTAGTTTAACAAATTTCCGCACACAGGAAGACGGATGTTAGGGTAATATCTGACATTTATTTTAAGCTGTTTTAAATTCAAAATGTTCAATGCCTTATCGCGCTGATGTGACCGAGCCCGACCCGAACCCGAGCATCCTTTCTAAAAATCTGTCCGAACCCGGCCCGACCCGTCGGGTACCGTCGGGTCCCGTCGGGCTCGAGTCGGGTATCCATCCTCTACACCAGACACCAGCAGGTGATAGCTGGAACTCAATCACTGAACCTTCAAAGGTTTTATTATATGAATTATTTAATGATTTTGCCATTAACATCTCAAAAGGGGAATATTAAACTTTTACTACTATTTATTAATATTAAAATTAGTGGAATAAAATGGAAAATGTGGTGGCAGTTCTGTGTGTGTGTGTTAGCGTGTGTGTGTGTTAGCGTGTGTGTGTGTTAGTGTGTGTTAGCGTGTGTGTGTGTAAGCGTGTGTGTGTGTAAGCGCGCGTGTGTGTGTAAGCGTGTGTGTGTGTGTAAGCGTGTGTGTGTTTGTGTGTGTAAGCGTGTGTGTGTGTAAGCGTGTGTGCGTGTGTGTGTGTAAGCGTGTGTGTGTGTGTGAGTAAGCGTGTGTGTGTGTGTAAGCGTGTGTGTGTGTAAGTGTGTGTGTGTGTGTAAGCGTGTGTGTGTGTAAGCGCGTGTGTGTGTGTGTAAGCGTGTGTGTGTAAGCGTGTGTGTGTGTGTGTAAGTGTGTGTGTGTAAGCGTGTGTGTATAAGCGTGTGTGTGTGTGTGTTTGTGTAAGCGTGTGTGTAAGTGTGTGTGTGTAAGCGTGTGTGTGTGTAAGCGTGTGTGTGTGTGTGAGCGTGTGTGTGTGTGTAAGCGTGTGTGTGTGTGTGAGCGTGTGTGTGTGTGTAAGCGTGTGTGTAAGCGTGTGTGTTTGTGTGTGTGTGTAAGCGTGTGTGTGTGTAAGCGTGTGTGTGTAAGCGTGTGTGTGTGTGTAAGTGTGTGTGTGTGTGTGTGTGTAAGCGTGTGTGTGTGTGTGTGTGTAAGCGTGTGTGTGTGTGTGTGTAAGAGTGTGTGTGTTGTGTGTGTAAGTGTGTGTGTGTGTGTGTAAGCATGTGTGTGTGTAAGCACGTGTGTGTGTGTAAGCGTGTGTGTGTGTGTGTGTAAGCGTGTGTGTGTAAGCGTGTGTGTGTAAGCGTGTGTGTGTGTGTGTGGGTAAGCGTGTGTGTGTGTGTGTCTGTAAGCGTGTGTGTGTAAGCGTGTGTGTGTGTTTGTGTAAGCGTGTGTGTAGGTGTGTGTGTATAAGCGTGTGTGTGTGTGTAATCGTGTGTGTGTGAGTGAGCGTGTGTGTGTATGTGTGTAAGAGTGTGTGTGTGTGTAAGTGTGTGTGTGTGTAAGCGTGTGTGCGTGTGTGTGTAAGCGTGTGTGTGTGTAAGCACGTGTGTGTGTTGTGTGTGTAAGCGTGTGTGTGTTTGTGTGTGTGTAAGCGTGTGTGTGTGTAAGCGTGTGTGTGTGTGTGTGTGTGTGTGTAAGCGTGTGTGTGTGTCTGTAAGCGTGTGTGTGTAAGCGTGTGTGTGTAAGCGTGTGTGTGTGTTTGTGTAAGCGTGTGTGTAAGTGTGTGTGTGTAAGCGTGTGTGTGTGTAATCGTGTGTGTGTGTGTGAGCGTGTGTGTGTATGTGTGTAAGCGTGTGTGTGTGTGTGTAAGCATGTGTGTGTGTGTAAGCGTGTGTGTGTGTAAGCGTGTGTGTGTAAGCGTGTGTGTGTAAGTGTGTGTGTGTGTGTGTAAGTGTGTGTGTGTGTGTGTGTGTAAGCGTGTGTGTGTGTGTAAGCGTGTGTGTGTGTAAGCGTGTGTGTGTGTGTGTAAGCGTGTGTGTGTAAGCGTGTGTGTGTAAGCGTGTGTGTGTGTAAGCGTGTCTGTGTGTGTGTGTGTGTGTAAGCGTGTGTGTGTGTAAGCGTGTGTGTGTGTGTAAGCGTGTGTGTGTGTGTGTGTAAGCGTGTGTGTGTGTGTGTAAGCGTGTGTGTGTGTGTGTGTGTAAGCATGTGTGTGTGTAAGCATGTGTGTGTGTGTGTGTAAGCGTGTGTGTGTGTGTAAGAGTGTGTGTGTTGTGTGTGTAAGCGTGTGTGTGTGTGTGTAAGTGTGTGTGTGTGTGTGTGTGTAAGCGTGTGTGTGTGTGTAAGCGTGTGTGTGTGTGTGTGTGTAAGTGTGTGTGTGTAAGCGTGTGTGTGTAAGCGTGTGTGTGTGTTTGTGTAAGCGTGTGTTAAAGTGTGTGTGTATAAGCGTGTGTGTGTGTGTAAGCTTGTGTGTGTGTGTGTGTAAGCGTGTGTGTGTGTAAGCGTGTGTGTGTGTAAGCGTGTGTGCGTGTGTGTGTAAGCGTGTGTGTGTGTGTAAGCGTGTGTGTGTGTGTAAGCTTGTGTGTGTTGTGTGTGTAAGCGTGTGTGTGTGTAAGCGTGTGTGTGTGTGTGTAAGCGTGTGTGTGTAAGCACGTGTGTGTGTAAGCGTGTGTGTGTAAGAGTGTGTCTGTGTGTTTGTGTAAGCGTGTTTGTAAGTGTGTGTGTATAAGCGTGTGTGTGTGTATGCACGTGTGTGTGTATGTGTAAGCGTGTGTGTGTGTAAGTGTGTGTGTGTGTGTGTAAGCGTGTGTGTGTGTAAGCGTGTGTGTGTGTGTAAGCGTGTGTGTGTGTAAGCGTGTGTGTGTGTGTGTGTGTGTGTGTGTGTGTGTAAGCGTGTGTGTGTAAGCGTGTGTGTGTGTGTAAGCATGTGTGTGTGTGTGTGTAAGTAACACCAGACACCAGCAGTTGACAGCTGGAACTCAGTCACTGAACCTTCAAATGTTTTATTTTATTAATGATTTAATTATTTTGCCATTAACAACATCTCAAAAAGGAAATATTAAACTTTTACTACTTTATTAGATTAAAAATCTTTAAATGTATCAATTTTAGGCGAAACAAAAAATAACAATTAGAGGACAAACCTGACAAAACTTGTGTGCAGCTCTACTTGTAGTTCCTGTTTATTACCACCAGATGGCGCATTTACACCAGACACCAGCAGGTGACAGCTGGAACTCAATCACTGAACCTTCAAAGGTTTTATTATATGAATTATTTAATGATTTTGCCATTAACATCTCAAAAGGGGATTATTAAACTTTTACTACTATTTATTAATATTAAAATTAGTGGAATAAAATGGAAAATGTGGTGGCAGTTCTGTGTGTGTGTGTTAGCGTGTGTGTCTGTTAGCGTGTGTGTGTGTTAGTGTGTGTTAGCGTGTGTGTGTGTTAGCGTGTGTGCGTGTTAGCGTGTGTGTATTATTTTGTGTGTGTGTTAGCGTGTGTGTGTAAGCGTGTGTGTGTGTGTAAGCGTGTGTGTGTGTAAGCGCGCGTGTGTGTGTAAGCGTGTGTGTGTGTGTGTAAGCGTGTGTGTGTTTGTGTGTGTAAGCGTGTGTGTGTGTAAGCGTGTGTGCGTGTGTGTGTAAGCGTGTGTGTGTGTGTGAGTAAGCGTGTGTGTGTGTGTAAGCGTGTGTGTGTGTAAGTGTGTTTGTGTGTGTAAGCGTGTGTGTGTGTAAGCGCGTGTGTGTGTGTGTAAGCGTGTGTGTGTTTGTGTGTGTGTATGCGTGTGTGTGTAAGCGTGTGTCTGTGTGTGTGTAAGCGTGTGTGTGTAAGCGTGTGTGTGTGTGTAAGCGTGTGTGTGTGTAAGCGTGTGTGTGTAAGCGTGTGTGTGTGTGTGTGTAAGCGTGTGTGTGTGTGTGTAAGCGTGTGTGTGTGTGTGTGTAAGCGTGTGTGTGTAAGCGTGTGTGTAAGCGTGTGTGTGTGTAAGCGTGTGTGTGTGTGTAAGCGTGTGTGTGTGTAAGCACGTGTGTGTGTGTGCAAGCGTGTGTGTGTGTGTGTAAGCGTGTGTGTGTAAGCGTGTGTGTAAGCGTGTGTGTGTGTGTTTGTGTAAGCGTGTGTGTAAGCGTGTGTGTGTGTGTGTAAGCGTGTGTGTGTGTGTGTGTTTGTGTAAGCGTGTGTGTAAGCGTGTGTGTAAGCGTGTGTGTGTGTTTGTGTAAGCGTGTGTGTGTAAGCGTGTGTGTAAGCGTGTGTGTGTAAGCGTGTGTGTGTGTGTGTGTGTGTAAGCGGGTGTGTGTGTAAGCGTGTGTGTGTGTGTAAGCGTGTGTGTGTGTGTAAGCGTGTGTGTGTGTGTAAGCATGTGTGTGTGTGTAAGTAACACCAGACACCAGCAGCTGACAGCTGGAACTCAGTCACTGAACCTTCAAATGTTTTATTTTATTAATTATTTAATTATTTTGCCATTAACAACATCTCAAAAAGGGAATATTAAACTTTTATTACTTTATTAGATTAAAAATCTTTAAATGTATCAATTTTAGGCGAAACAAAAAATAACAATTAGAGGACAAACTTGACAAAACTTGTGTGCAGCTCTACTTGTAGTTCCTGTTTATTACCACCAGATGGCGCATTTACACCAGACACCAGCAGGTGACAGCTGGAACTCAATCACTGAACCTTCAAAGGTTTTATTATATGAATTATTTAAAGATTTTGCCATTAACATCTCAAAAGGGGAATATTCAACTTTTACTACTATTTATTAATATTAAAATTAGTGGAATAAAATGGAAAATGTGGTGGCAGTTCTGTCTGTGTGTGTAAGCGTGTGTGTGTGTAAGCGTGTGTGTGTGTAAGCGTGTGTGTGTGTAAGCGTGTGTGTGTGTGTAAGCGTGTCTGTGTGTGTGTGTGTGTAAGCGTGTGTGTGTGTGTAAGCGTGTGTGTGTGTGTGTGTGTAAGACAGCTGGGACTTCCTGTGACACACCTAGTTCCTCTCTCCTCTATTTTTCTATCTTTCCAATTATGTGCATCCATGTCCCAGAAAGGCTTGTTACTAACCTAGCTCTGGGGAGTCATTCCCCGGAGTCCTCATGTTCTTTTTCCCCCAGCATATTTCCTCGGATCAGGGAGGCTCCAAAATCAAGGTTGCAGATGTCGCCATGGTCCCGCTACACGCTCTGCGATGCCATGTTCCTCCTGCTACACTCTGCTATGCCGACTACAAAGGACTACTAACAACTACTATTTTTTTGGGATTGTAATTGCAACTTTTCATTCTAACCCCAACCGGCCCGTCAGACACCGCCTACCAAGAGCCTGGGTCTGACCGATGTTTCTGCCTAAAAGGAAGTTTTTCCTCGCCACTGTCGCACTGTTGCTTGCTCTGGAGGACACTGTTGGGTCCTTGTGAATTCTGGAGTGTGGTCTAGACCTACTCTATCTGTAAAGTGTCTTGAGATAACTCTTGTTGTGAATTGATACTATAAATAAATTGAAATTGAATTGAACATTGTAAGCGTGTGTGTGTGTAAGCGCGCGTGTGTGTGTGTAAGCGTGTGTGTGTGTGTTTGTGTAAGCGTGTGTGTAAGCGTGTGTGTGTAAGCGTGTGTGTGTAAGCGTGTGTGTAAGCGTGTGTGTGTAAGCGTGTGTGTGTAAGCGTGTGTGTGTAAGCGCGTGTGTGTGTGTAAGTGTGTGTGTGTGTGTGTGTAAGCGTGTGTGTGTGTGTGTAAGCGTCTGTGTGTGTGTAAGCGTGTGTGTGTGTGTAAGCGTGTGTGTGTGTGTAAGTGTGTGTGTGTGTGTGTGTGTAAGCGTGTGTGTGTGTGTGTAAGCGTCTGTGTGTGTGTAAGCGTGTGTGTGTGTGTAAGCGTGTGTGTGTGTGTGTGTGTGTAAGCGCGTGTGTGTAAGCGTGTGTGTGTGTGTGTAAGCGTGTGTGTGTGTAAGCGTGTGTGTGTAAGCGTGTGTGTGTGTAAGCGTGTGTGTGTGTAAGTGTGTGTGTGTGTGTGTGTAAGCGCGTGTGTGTGTGTGTAAACGTGTGTTTGTGTAAGCGTGTGTGTGTGTGTGTAAGCGTGCCGAGAACCCGGACACAGCTCTCGCTTTGGTCATACAGAGATTGGATGGCCCTGAGAAGAGACCCCCTCACCCCATACTCCCGCAGCACCTCCCACAATTTCTCCCGGGGGACCCGGTCATACGCCTTCTCCAGATCCACAAAACACATGTAGACTGGTTGGGCATACTCCCAGGCCCCCTCCAAGATCCTTGCGAGAGTGAAGATCTGATCCGTTGTTCCACGGCCAGGACGGAATCCGCATTGTTCCTCTTCAATCCGAGGTTCGACTATCGGCCGAACCCTCCTTTCCAGCACCTTGGAGTAGACTTTACCAGGGAGGCTGAGAAGTGTGATACCCCTGTAATTGGCATACACCCTCTGGTCCCCCTTTTTGAAGAGGGGAACCACCACCCCGGTCTGCCACTCCTTAGGCACCGTCCCAGACTTCCACGCAATGTGAAGAGTCGTGTCAACCAAGACATCCCCTCCACACCCAGAGCCTTCAGCATTTCTGGACGGATCTCATCAATCCCTGGGGCTTTGCCGCTGTGGAGTTGTTTGACTACCTCAGCGACTTCCACCAGGGAAATTGACGACAATCCCCCATCATCCTCCAGCTCTGCCTCTACCACAGAGGGCGTGTCAGCTGGATTTAGGAGTTCCTCAAAGTGCTCCTTCCACCGCTCTATTACCTCCCCAGTTGAGGTCAACAACGTCCCATCCTTACTGTAAACAGCTTGGATGGTTCCTCGCTTCCCCCTCCTGAGGTGGCGAACGGTTTTCCAGAAGCACCTTGGTGCCGACCGAAAGTCCTTCTCCATGTCTTCTCCGAACTTCTCCCACACCCGCTGCTTTGCCTCTGTCACGGCAGAGGCTGCAGCCCTTCGGGCCTGTCGGTACCCTGCAACTGCCTCCGGAGTCCTCCGGGATAACATATCCCGGAAAGACTCCTTCTTCAGTCGGACGGCTTCCCTGACCACCGGTGTCCACCAGGGTGTTCGTGGGTTACCGCCCCTTGAGGCACCTAAAACCCTAAGACCACAGCTCTCCGCCGCAGCTTTAGCAATGGAGACTTTGAACATTGTCCACTCAGGTACAATGCCCCCAGCCTCCACAGGGATGCCCGAAAAGCTCCGCCGGAGGTGTGAGTTAAAAGTCCGTCGGACAGGGGCCTCCTCAAGACGTTCCCAGTTTACCCGCACTACCCGTTTGGGCTTACCAGGTCTGTCCAGAGTCCTCCCCCCATCCCCTGACCCAACTCACCATGTTAAAATTAGTGGAATAAAATGGAAAATGTGGTGGCAGTTCTGTCTGTGTGTGTAAGCGTGTGTGTGTGTGTAAGCGTGTCTGTGTGTGTGTGTGTGTAAGCGTGTGTGTGTGTGTGTAAGCGTGTGTGTGTGTGTGTGTGTAAGACAGCTGGGACTTCCTGTGACACACCTAGTTCCTCTCTCCTCTATTTTTCTATCTTTCCAATTATGTGCATCCATGTCCCAGAAATGCTTGTTACTAACCTAGTTCTGGGGAGTCATTCCCCGGAGTCCTCATGTTCTTTTTCCCCCAGCATATTTCCTCGGATCAGGGAGGCTCCAAAATCAAGGTTGCAGCTGTTGCCATGGTCCCGCTACACGCTCTGCGATGCCATGTTCCTCCTGCTACACTCTGCTATGCCGACTACAAAGGACTTCTAACAACTACTATTTTTTTGGGATTGTAATTGCCACTTTTCATTCTAACCCCAACCGGCCCGTCAGACACCGCCTACCAAGAGCCTGGGTCTGACCGAGGTTTCTGCCTAAAAGGAAGTTTTTCCTCGTCACTGTCGCACTGTTGCTTGCTCTGGAGGACACTGTTGGGTCCTTGTGAATTCTGGAGTGTGGTCTAGACCTACTCTATCTGTAAAGTGTCTTGAGATAACTCTTGTTGTGAATTGATACTATAAATAAATTGAAATTGAATTGAACATTGTAAGCGTGTGTGTGTGTAAGCGCGCGTGTGTGTGTGTAAGCGTGTGTGTGTGTGTAAGCGTGTGTGTGTGTAAGCAGGTGTGTGTGTGTAAGCGTGTGTGTGTGTGTAAGCGTTTGTGTGTAAGCGTGTGTGTGTAAGCGTGTGTGTGTGTGTTTGTGTAAGCGTGTGTGTAAGCGTGTGTGTGTAAGCGTGTGTGTGTAAGCGTGTGTGTAAGCGTGTGTGTGTAAGCGTGTATGTGTGTAAGCTTGTGTGTAAGCGTGTGTGTGTGTGTGTGTGTGTAAGCGTGTGTATGTGTGTGTGTAAGCGTGTGTGTGTGTAAGCGTGTGTGTGTAAGCGTGTGTGTGTGTGTAAGTGTGTGTGTGTGTGTGTGTGTAAGCGTGTGTGTGTGTGTGTAAGCGTCTGTGTGTGTGTAAGCGTGTGTGTGTGTAAGCGTGTGTGTGTGTGTGTAAGCGTGTGTGTGTGTGTAAGCGTGTGTGTGTAAGCGTGTGTAAGCGTGTGTGTCTGTGTGTGTTACACACACACGTTTGCGTCTGTGTGTGTGTAAGCGTGTGTGTGTGTAAGCGTGTGTGTGTGTGTAAGCGTGTGTGTGTGTGTGTGTGTAAGCGCGTGTGTGTAAGCGTGTGTGTGTGTGTGTGTAAGCGTGTGTGTGTGTGTGTGTAAGCGTGTGTGTGTGTGTAAGCGTGTGTGTGTAAGCGTGTGTGTGTGTAAGTGTGTGTGTGTGTGTGTAAGCGCGTGTGTGTGTGTAAGCGTGTGTTTGTGTAAGCGTGTGTGTGCGTGTGTAAGCGTGTGTGTAGGTGTGTGTGTTTGTAAGCGTGTGTGTGTATGTGTAAGCGTGTGTGTGTGTGTAAGCGTGTGTGTGTGTAAGCAGGTGTGTGTGTGTAAGCGTGTGTGTGTGTGTAAGCGTTTGTGTGTAAGCGTGTGTGTGTAAGCGTGTGTGTGTGTGTTTGTGTAAGCGTGTGTGTAAGCGTGTGTGTGTAAGCGTGTGTGTGTAAGCGTGTGTGTAAGCGTGTGTGTGTAAGCGTGTATGTGTGTAAGCTTGTGTGTAAGCGTGTGTATGTGTGTGTGTAAGCGTGTGTGTGTGTAAGCGTGTGTGTGTAAGCGTGTGTGTGTGTGTAAGTGTGTGTGTGTGTGTGTGTGTAAGCGTGTGTGTGTGTGTGTAAGCGTCTGTGTGTGTGTAAGCGTGTGTGTGTGTAAGCGTGTGTGTGTGTGTGTAAGCGTGTGTGTGTGTGTAAGCGTGTGTGTGTAAGCGTGTGTAAGCGTGTGTGTCTGTGTGTGTTACACACACACACACGTTTGCGTCTGTGTGTGTGTAAGCGTGTGTGTGTGTAAGCGTGTGTGTGTGTGTAAGCGTGTGTGTGTGTGTGTGTGTGTAAGCGCGTGTGTGTAAGCGTGTGTGTGTGTGTGTGTAAGCGTGTGTGTGTGTGTGTGTAAGCGTGTGTGTGTGTGTAAGCGTGTGTGTGTAAGCGTGTGTGTGTGTAAGTGTGTGTGTGTGTGTGTGTAAGCGCGTGTGTGTGTGTAAGCGTGTGTTTGTGTAAGCGTGTGTGTGCGTGTGTAAGCGTGTGTGTAGGTGTGTGTGTTTGTAAGCGTGTGTGTGTATGTCTAAGCATGTGTGTGTGTGTGTGTGTAAGCGTGTGTGTGTGTGTGTAAGCGTCTGTGTGTGTGTAAGCGTGTGTGTGTGTAAGCGTGTGTGTGTGTGTAAGCGTGTGTGTGTGTGTGTGTGTGTAAGCGCGTGTGTGTAAGCGTGTGTGTGTGTGTGTGTAAGCGTGTGTGTGTGTGTGTGTAAGCGTGTGTGTGTGTAAGCGTGTGTGTGTAAGCGTGTGTGTGTGTAAGCGTGTGTGTGTGTAAGTGTGTGTGTGTGTGTGTGTAAGCGCGTGTGTGTGTGTAAGCGTGTGTTTGTGTAAGCGTGTGTGTGTGTGTAAGCGTGTGTGTGTGTGTGTGTGTAAGCGCGTGTGTGTGTGTAAGCATGTGTGTGTGTGTGTAAGCGTGTGTGTGTGTGTAAGCGTGTGTGTGTGTAAGCGTGTGTGTGTTTCTGTTTGTAAGCGTGTGTGTGAGTAAGCGTGTGTGCGTGTGTGTGTGTGTAAGCATGTGTGTGTGTGTATGTGCTGTGCTGTATTTTATATGTATGTAAGCGTGTATGTGTGTGTGTGTAAGCGTGTGTGTGTGTAAGCGTGTGTGTGTGTGTGTAAGCGTGTGTGTGTGTGTAAGCGAGTGTGTGTGTTGTGTGTGTAAGCGTGTGTGTGTTTGTGTGTGTGTAAGCGTGTGTGTGTGTAAGCGTGTGTGTGTGTGTGTAAGCGTGTGTGTGTAAGCGTTTGTGTAAGCGTGTGTGTGTGTGTAAGCGTTTGTGTAAGCGTGTGTGTGTAAGCGTGTGTGAGTGTAAGCGTGTGTGTGTAAGCGTGTGTGTAAGCGTGTGTGTGTGTAAGCGTGTGTGTTTATAAGCGTGTGTGTGTGTAAGCGTGTGTGTGTGTAAGCGTGTGTGTGTGTCAGCGTGTGTGTGTGTAAGCGTGTGTGCGTGTGTAAGCGTGTGTGTGCGTGTGTAAGCGTGTGTGTAGGTGTGTGTGTTTGTAAGCGTGTGTGTGTATGTCTAAGCATGTGTGTGTGTGTGTGTGTGTAAGCGTGTGTAAGCGTGTGTGTATAAGCGTGTGTAAGCGTGTGTGTGTGTCTGTGTTTGTAAGCGCGTGTGTGTGTAAGCGCGCGTGTGTGTAAGCGTGTGTGTGTGTAGCGTGTGTGTGTGTGTGTGTGTAAGCGTGTGTGTGTGTGTGTGTAAGCGTGTATGTGTGTGTGTATGCGTGAGTGTGTGTGTAAGTGTGTGTGTGTGTGTTGTTTGTGTGTGTAAGCGTTACACACACACACACGCACACACGCTTAATCACACACACGCTTACAAACACAAACACACACACGCTTACACACACACACGCTTACACACACACACACACGCTTACACACACACACATGCTTACACACACACACGCGCTTACACACACACACACACACGCTTACACACACACACGCGCTTACACACACACACACACGCTTACACACACACACACACGCTTACACACACGCGCTTACACACACACACACACACACACACGCTTACACACACACACACGCTTACACACACACGCTTACACACACACAGACGCTTACACACACACACACACGCTTACACACACACACACACACACACTTACACACACACACACGCTTACACACACACGCTTACACACACACATACACACGCTTACACACACACACGCTTACACACACACGCTTACACACACACACACGCTTACACACACACACACACGCTTACACACACGCGCTTACACACACACACACACACACACGCTTACACACACACACACGCTTACACACACACAGACGCTTACACACACACACACACTTACACACACACACACGCTTACACACACACACACGCTTACACACACACAGACGCTTAAACACACACACACACGCTTACACACACACACACACACACACTTACACACACACACGCGCTTACACACACACGCTTACACACACACGCTTACACACACACGCTTACACACACGCTTACACACACACGCTTACACACACACGCTTACACACACGCTTACACAAACACACACACACACGCTTACACACACACACGCGCGCTTACACACACACACGCTTACAATGTTCAATTCAATTTCAATTTATTTATAGTATCAATTCACAACAAGAGTTATCTCAAGACACTTTACAGATAGAGTAGGTCTAGACCACACTCCAGAATTCACAAGGACCCAACAGTGTCCTCCAGAGCAAGCAACAGTGCGACAGTGGCGAGGAAAAACTTCCTTTTAGGCAGAAACATCGGTCAGACCCAGGCTCTTGGTAGGCGGTGTCTGACGGGCCGGTTGGGGTTAGAATGAAAAGTTGCAATTACAATCCCAAAAAAATAGTAGTTGTTAGTAGTCCTTTGTAGTCGGCATAGCAGAGTGTAGCAGGAGGAACATGGCATCGCAGAGCGTGTAGCGGGACCATGGCGACATCTGCAACCTTGATTTTGGAGCCTCCCTGATCCGAGGAAATATGCTGGGGGAAAAAGAACATGAGGAATCCGGGGAATGACTCCCCAGAGCTAGGTTAGTAACAAGCATTTCTGGGACATGGATGCACATAATTGGAAAGATAGAAAAATAGAGGAGAGAGGAACTAGGTGTGTCACAGGAAGTCCCAGCTGTCTTACACACACACACACACACACGCTTACACACACACACACGCTTACACACACACACACACAGACACGCTTACACACACACACGCTTACACACACACACGCTTACACACACAGACAGAACTGCCACCACATTTTCCATTTTATTCCACTAATTTTAATATTAATAAATAGTAGTAAAAGTTGAATATTCCCCTTTTGAGATGTTAATGGCAAAATCTTTAAATAATTCATATAATAAAACCTTTGAAGGTTCAGTGATTGAGTTCCAGCTGTCACCTGCTGGTGTCTGGTGTAAATGCGCCATCTGGTGGTAATAAACAGGAACTACAAGTAGAGCTGCACACAAGTTTTGTCAAGTTTGTCCTCTAATTGTTATTTTTTGTTTCGCCTAAAATTGATACATTTCAAGATTTTTAATCTAATAAAGTAGTAAAAGTTTAATATTCCCTTTTTGAGATGTTGTTAATGGCAAAATAATTAAATAATTAATGAAATAAAACATTTGAAGGTTCAGTGACTGAGTTCCAGCTGTCAGCTGCTGGTGTCTGGTGTTACTTACACACACACACATGCATACACACACACACACGCTTACACACACACGCTTACACACACACACACGCTTACACACACACACACGCTTACACACACACCCGCTTACACACACACACACACACACACGCGCTTACACACACACACACACACACACGCTTACACACACACACACGCTTACACACACACAGACGCTTACACACACACACACACTTACACACACACACACGCTTACACACACACACACGCTTACACACACACAGACGCTTAAACACACACACACACGCTTACACACACACACACACACACACTTACACACACACACGCGCTTACACACACACGCTTACACACACACGCTTACACACACACGCTTACACACACGCTTACACACACACGCTTACACACACACGCTTACACACACGCTTACACAAACACACACACACACGCTTACACACACACACGCGCGCTTACACACACACACGCTTACAATGTTCAATTCAATTTCAATTTATTTATAGTATCAATTCACAACAAGAGTTATCTCAAGACACTTTACAGATAGAGTAGGTCTAGACCACACTCCAGAATTCACAAGGACCCAACAGTGTCCTCCAGAGCAAGCAACAGTGCGACAGTGGCGAGGAAAAACTTCCTTTTAGGCAGAAACATCGGTCAGACCCAGGCTCTTGGTAGGCGGTGTCTGACGGGCCGGTTGGGGTTAGAATGAAAAGTTGCAATTACAATCCCAAAAAAATAGTAGTTGTTAGTAGTCCTTTGTAGTCGGCATAGCAGAGTGTAGCAGGAGGAACATGGCATCGCAGAGCGTGTAGCGGGACCATGGCGACATCTGCAACCTTGATTTTGGAGCCTCCCTGATCCGAGGAAATATGCTGGGGGAAAAAGAACATGAGGAATCCGGGGAATGACTCCCCAGAGCTAGGTTAGTAACAAGCATTTCTGGGACATGGATGCACATAATTGGAAAGATAGAAAAATAGAGGAGAGAGGAACTAGGTGTGTCACAGGAAGTCCCAGCTGTCTTACACACACACACACACACACGCTTACACACACACACACGCTTACACACACACACACACAGACACGCTTACACACACACACGCTTACACACACACACGCTTACACACACAGACAGAACTGCCACCACATTTTCCATTTTATTCCACTAATTTTAATATTAATAAATAGTAGTAAAAGTTGAATATTCCCCTTTTGAGATGTTAATGGCAAAATCTTTAAATAATTCATATAATAAAACCTTTGAAGGTTCAGTGATTGAGTTCCAGCTGTCACCTGCTGGTGTCTGGTGTAAATGCGCCATCTGGTGGTAATAAACAGGAACTACAAGTAGAGCTGCACACAAGTTTTGTCAAGTTTGTCCTCTAATTGTTATTTTTTGTTTCGCCTAAAATTGATACATTTAAAGATTTTTAATCTAATAAAGTAGTAAAAGTTTAATATTCCCTTTTTGAGATGTTGTTAATGGCAAAATAATTAAATAATTAATGAAATAAAACATTTGAAGGTTCAGTGACTGAGTTCCAGCTGTCAGCTGCTGGTGTCTGGTGTTACTTACACACACACACATGCATACACACACACACACGCTTACACACACACGCTTACACACACACACACGCTTACACACACACACACGCTTACACACACACCCGCTTACACACACACACACACACACACACGCTTACACACACACGCTTACACACACGCTTACACACACACGCTTACACAAACACACACACACGCTTACACACACGCTTACACACACGCTTACACACACACGCTTACACACACACACACGCTTACACACACGCTTACACAAACACACACACACACGCTTACACACACGCTTACACACACACGCTTACACACACACACACACGCTTACACACACACACACGTGCTTACACACACACACGCTTACACACACACACACACGCTTACACACACACACGCTTACACACACGCTTACACACACACACACGCTTACACACACACACACACACGCTTACACACACACACACACGCTTACACACACACACACACACGCTTACACACACACGCTTACACACACACACGCTTACACACACACACACACGCTTACACACACACGCTTACACACACACAGACACACGCTTACACACACACGCATACACACACACAAACACACACACGCTTACACACACACACACGCGCTTACACACACACACGCTTACACACACACAAACACACTTACACACACACACGCTTACACACACACACACGCTTACTCACACACACACACACACGCTTACACACACACGCACACACGCTTACACACACACACGCTTACACACACAAACACACACACGCTTACACACACACACACACGCTTACACACACACGCGCGCTTACACACACACACGCTTACACACACACACACGCTTACACACACACGCTAACACACACACAAAATAATACACACACGCTAACACGCACACACGCTAACACACACACACGCTAACACACACTAACACACACACACGCTAACAGACACACACGCTAACACACACACACAAAACTGCCACCACATTTTCCATTTTATTCCACTAATTTTAATATTAATAAATAGTAGTAAAAGTTTAATAATCCCCTTTTGAGATGTTAATGGCAAAATCATTAAATAATTCATATAATAAAACCTTTGAAGGTTCAGTGATTGAGTTCCAGCTGTCACCTGCTGGTGTCTGGTGTAAATGCGCCATCTGGTGGTAATAAACAGGAACTACAAGTAGAGCTGCACACAAGTTTTGTCAGGTTTGTCCTCTAATTGTTATTTTTTGTTTCGCCTAAAATTGATACATTTAAAGATTTTTAATCTAATAAAGTAGTAAAAGTTTAATATTCCCTTTTTGAGATGTTGTTAATGGCAAAATAATTAAATCATTAATAAAATAAAACATTTGAAGGTTCAGTGACTGAGTTCCAGCTGTCAACTGCTGGTGTCTGGTGTTACTTACACACACACACACATGCTTACACACACACACACGCTTACACACACACGCTTACACACACACACACACACACACACACACACACACACACGCTTACACACACACACGCTTACACACACACACACGCTTACACACACACACGCTTACACACACACACACACACTTACACACACACACGCTTACACATACACACACACGTGCATACACACACACAAGCTTATACACACACACTTACAAACACGCTTACACAAACACACACACACACACTCTTACACACACACGCTTACACACACACGTGCTTACACACACACACGCTTACACACACACACGCTTACACACACACACACACGCTTACACACACACACACGCTTACACACACACGCTTACACACACACACGCTTACACACACACGCTTACACACACACGCTTACACACATAGACACACACACTTACACACACACACTTACACACACACGCTTACACACACACGCTTACACACAAACACACACGCTTACACACACACACACGCTTTCAGACACACACACACACGCTTACACACACACACACGCTTACACACACACACGCTTACACACACACGCTTACACACACACACGCTTACACACACACGCTTACACACAGACACACACACTTACACACACACACTTACACACACACGCTTACACACACACGCTTACACACATAGACATACACACTTACACGCTTACACACACACACTTACACACACACGCTTACACACACGCTTACACACAAACACACACGCTTACACACACACACACGCTTTCAGACACACACACACACGCTTACACACACACTTAAACACACACACGCTTACACACACAGACACACACACGCTTACAGACACACGCTTACACACACACACACGCTTACACACACACACACACGCTTACACACACACACACGCTTACACACACACACACACTTACACACACACACACACACGCTTACACACACACACAACACACACACACACACACGTTTACACACACACACACATTTACACACACAAACGCATACACACACACACATACACGCTTACACACACACACACACACGCTACACACACACACGCTTACACACACGCGCGCTTACACACACACACGCTTACACACACACACACACACGCTACACACACACACGCTTACACACAGGCGCGCTTACACACACACGCTTACACACACAGACACACACGCTTACACACGCTTATACACACACGCTTACACACACACACACACACATGCTTACACATACACACACACGCTTACAAACACACACACCTACACACACGCTTACACACGCACACACACGCTTACACACGCACACACGCTTACACACACACACGCTGACACACACACACGCTTACACACACACACGCTTACACACACACACACGCTTATACACACACATGCTTATACACACACACACGCTTACACACACATGCTTACACACACACACGCGCTGACACACACACATGCTTACACACACACACACGCTTACACACACACACACGCTTACAAACACACACACCTACACACACGCTTACACACGCACACACACGCTTACACACGCACACACGCTTACACACACACACGCTGACACACACACACGCTTACACACACACACGCTTACACACACACACACGCTTATACACACACATGCTTATACACACACACACGCTTACACACACACGCTTACACACACACACGCGCTGACACACACACATGCTTACACACACACACACGCTTACACACACACACACGCTTACACACACACGCTTACACACACACACGCTTACACACACACACGCTTACACACACACAAGCTTATACACACACACTTACAAACACGCTTACACAAACACACACACACACTCTTACACACACACGCTTACACACACACGTGCTTACACACACACACGCTTACACACACACACGCTTACACACACACACACACGCTTACACACACACACACGCTTACACACACACGCTTACACACACACACGCTTACACACACACGCTTACACATACACGCTTACACACATAGACACACACACTTACACACACACACTTACACACACACGCTTACACACACACGCTTACACACAAACACACACGCTTACACACACACACACGCTTTCAGACACACACACACACGCTTACACACACACACACGCTTACACACACACACGCTTACACACACACGCTTACACACACACACGCTTACACACACACGCTTACACACAGACACACACACTTACACACACACACTTACACACACAGGCTTACACACACACGCTTACACACATAGACATACACACTTACACGCTTACACACACACACTTACACACACACGCTTACACACATAGACACACACACTTACACACACACACTTACACACACACGCTTACACACAAACACACACGCTTACACACACACACACGCTTTCAGACACACACACACACGCTTGCACACACACACACGCTTACACACACACACGCTTACACACACACGCTTACACACACACACGCTTACACACACACGCTTACACACAGACACACACACTTACACACACACACTTACACACACACGCTTACACACACACGCTTACACACATAGACATACACACTTACACGCTTACACACACACACTTACACACACACGCTTACACACACGCTTACACACAAACATACACGCTTACACACACACACACGCTTTCAGACACACACACACACGCTTACACACACACTTAAACACACACACGCTTACACACACAGACACACACACGCTTACACACGCTTACAGACACACGCTTACACACACACACACGCTTACACACACACACACACGCTTACACACACACACACGCTTACACACACACACACGCTTACACACACACACACTTACACACACACACACACACGCTTACACACACACACAACACACACACACACACACGTTTACACACACACACACATTTACACACACAAACGCATACACACACACACATACACGCTTACACACACACACACACACGCTTACACACACACACACACGCTACACACACACACGCTTACACACACGCGCGCTTACACACACACACGCTTACACACACACACACACACGCTACACACACACACGCTTACACACACGCGCGCTTACACACACACGCTTACACACACAGACACACACGCTTACACACGCTTATACACACACGCTTACACACACACACACACATGCTTACACATACACACACACGCTTACAAACACACACACCTACACACACGCTTACACACGCACACACACGCTTACACACGCACACACGCTTACACACACACACGCTGACACACACACACGCTTACACACACACACGCTTACACACACACACACGCTTATACACACACATGCTTATACACACACACACGCTTACACACACACGCTTACACACACACACGCGCTGACACACACACATGCTTACACACACACACACGCTTACACACACACACACGCTTACACACACACGCTTACACACACACACGCTTACACACACACACGCTTACACACACACAAGCTTATACACACACACTTACAAACACGCTTACACAAACACACACACACACACTCTTACACACACACGCTTACACACACACGTGCTTACACACACACACGCTTACACACACACACGCTTACACACACACACACACGCTTACACACACACACACGCTTACACACACACGCTTACACACACACACGCTTACACACACACGCTTACACACACACGCTTACACACATAGACACACACACTTACACACACACACTTACACACACACGCTTACACACACACGCTTACACACAAACACACACGCTTACACACACACACACGCTTTCAGACACACACACACACGCTTACACACACACACACGCTTACACACACACACGCTTACACACACACGCTTACACACACACACGCTTACACACACACGCTTACACACAGACACACACACTTACACACACACACTTACACACACACGCTTACACACACACGCTTACACACATAGACATACACACTTACACGCTTACACACACACACTTACACACACACGCTTACACACACGCTTACACACAAACACACACGCTTACACACACACACACGCTTTCAGACACACACACACACGCTTACACACACACTTAAACACACACACGCTTACACACACAGACACACACACGCTTACACACGCTTACAGACACACGCTTACACACACACACACGCTTACACACACACACACACGCTTACACACACACACACGCTTACACACACACACACGCTTACACACACACACACACTTACACACACACACACACACGCTTACACACACACACAACACACACACACACACACGTTTACACACACACACACATTTACACACACAAACGCATACACACACACACATACACGCTTACACACACACACACACACGCTTACACACACACACACACGCTACACACACACACGCTTACACACACGCGCGCTTACACACACACACGCTTACACACACACACACACAAGCTACACACACACACGCTTACACACACGCGCGCTTACACACACACGCTTACACACACAGACACACACGCTTACACACGCTTATACACACACGCTTACACACACACACACACACATGCTTACACATACACACACACGCTTACAAACACACACACCTACACACACGCTTACACACGCACACACACGCTTACACACGCACACACGCTTACACACACACACGCTGACACACACACACGCTTACACACACACACGCTTACACACACACACACGCTTATACACACACATGCTTATACACACACACACGCTTACACACACACGCTTACACACACACACGCGCTGACACACACACATGCTTACACACACACACACGCTTACACACACACACACGCTTACACACACACGCTTACACACACACACGCTTACACACACACACGCTTACACACACGCTTACACACACACGCTTACACACACACACGCGCTGACACACACACATGCTTACACACACACACACGCTTACACACACACACACGCTTACACACACACGCTTACACACACACACGCTTACACACACACACGCTTACACACACGCTTACACACACACACACGCTTACACACACGCTTACACACACACGCTTACACACACACACACACACACACACGCTTACACACACACACGCTTACACACACACAAACACACACACGCTTACACACACAACACACACACTCGCTTACACACACACACGCTTACACACACACGCTTACACACATAGACACACACACTTACACACACACACTTACACACACACGCTTACACACACACGCTTACACACAAACACACACGCTTACACACACACACACGCTTTCAGACACACACACACGCTTACACACACACACACGCTTACACACACACACGCTTACACACACACACGCTTACACACACACACGCTTACACACACACGCTTACACACAGACACACACACTTACACACACACACTTACACACACACGCTTACACACACACGCTTACACACATAGACATACACACTTACACGCTTACACACACACACTTACACACACACGCTTACACACACGCTTACACACACGCTTACACACGCTTACACACACACTAAGCGTGTGTGTGTAAGCGTGTGTGTGTGTGTAAGCGTGTGTGTGTGTGTGTAAGCGTGTGTGCGTGTGTAAGCGTGTGTGTGCGTGTGTAAGCGTGTGTGTAGGTGTGTGTGTTTGTAAGCGTGTGTGTGTATGTCTAAGCATGTGTGTGTGTGTGTAAGCGTGTGTAAGCGTGTGTGTATAAGCGTGTGTAAGCGTGTGTGTGTGTCTGTGTTTGTAAGCGCGTGTGTGTGTAAGCGCGCGTGTGTGTAAGCGTGTGTGTGTGTAGCGTGTGTGTGTGTGTGTGTAAGCGTGTGTGTGTGTGTGTGTGTGTGTAAGCGTGTGTGTGTGTGTGTAAGCGTGTGTGTGTAAGCGTGTGTGTGTAAGTGTGTGTGTGTGTAAGTGTGTGTGTGTAACCGTGTAAGTGCGTGTGTCTATGTGCGTAAGCGTGTGTGTGTGTGTATGTAAGCGCGTGTGTGTGTAAGCTTGTGTGTGTGTGTGTGTGTGTATGTAAGCGTGTGTGTGTGTAAAGGTGTGTCTATGTGTGTAAGAGTGTGTCTGTGTGTGTATGTAAGCGTGTGTGTGTGTGTGTAAGCGTGTGTGTAAGCGCGTGTGTGTGTAAGCGTGTGTGTGTGTGTGTTTTAGCGTGTGTGTGTGTGTAAGCGTGTGTGTGTGTGTGTGTGTAAGCGTGTGTGTGTCTAAGCGTGTGTGTGTGTGTGTAAGCGCGTGTGTGTAAGCGTGTGTGTAAGCGTGTGTGTGTAAGCGTGTATGTGTGTAAGCTTGTGTGTAAGCGTGTGTGTGTGTGTGTGTGTAAGCGTGTGTATGTGTGTGTGTAAGCGTGTGTGTGTGTAAGCGTGTGTGTGTAAGCGTGTGTGTGTGTGTAAGTGTGTGTGTGTGTGTGTGTGTAAGCGTGTGTGTGTGTGTGTAAGCGTCTGTGTGTGTGTAAGCGTGTGTGTGTGTAAGCGTGTGTGTGTGTGTAAGCGTGTGTGTGTGTGTGTGTGTAAGCGCGTGTGTGTAAGCGTGTGTGTGTGTGTGTGTAAGCATGTGTGTGTGTGTGTGTAAGCGTGTGTGTGTGTAAGCGTGTGTGTGTAAGCGTGTGTGTGTGTAAGCGTGTGTGTGTGTAAGTGTGTGTGTGTGTGTGTGTAAGCGCGTGTGTGTGTGTAAGCGTGTGTTTGTGTAAGCGTGTGTGTGTGTGTAAGCGTGTGTGTGTGTGTGTGTGTAAGCGCGTGTGTGTGTGTAAGCATGTGTGTGTGTGTGTAAGCGTGTGTGTGTAAGCGTGTGTGTGTGTAAGCGTGTGTGTGTTTCTGTTTGTAAGCGTGTGTGTGAGTAAGCGTGTGTGCGTGTGTGTGTGTGTAAGCATGTGTGTGTGTATGTAAGCGTGTATGTGTGTGTGTGTAAGCGTGTGTGTGTGTAAGCGTGTGTGTGTGTGTAAGCGTGTGTGTGTGTGTAAGCGAGTGTGTGTGTTGTGTGTGTAAGCGTGTGTGTGTTTGTGTGTGTGTAAGCGTGTGTGTGTAAGCGTGTGTGTGTGTGTGTAAGCGTGTGTGTGTAAGCGTTTGTGTAAGCGTGTGTGTGTGTGTAAGCGTTTGTGTAAGCGTGTGTGTGTAAGCGTGTGTGTGTGTAAGCGTGTGTGTGTAAGCGTGTGTGTAAGCGTGTGTTTGTGTAAGCGTGTGTGTGTGTAAGCGTGTGTGTGTGTGTGTGTGTAAGCGCGTGTGTGTGTGTAAGCATGTGTGTGTGTGTGTAAGCGTGTGTGTGTAAGCGTGTGTGTGTGTAAGCGTGTGTGTGTTTCTGTTTGTAAGCGTGTGTGTGAGTAAGCGTGTGTGCGTGTGTGTAAGCATGTGTGTGTGTATGTAAGCGTGTATGTGTGTGTGTGTAAGCGTGTGTGTGTGTAAGCGTGTGTGTGTGTGTAAGCGTGTGTGTGTGTGTAAGCGAGTGTGTGTGTTGTGTGTGTAAGCGTGTGTGTGTTTGTGTGTGTGTAAGCGTGTGTGTGTAAGCGTGTGTGTGTGTGTGTAAGCGTGTGTGTGTAAGCGTTTGTGTAAGCGTGTGTGTGTGTGTAAGCGTTTGTGTAAGCGTGTGTGTGTAAGCGTGTGTGTGTGTAAGCGTGTGTGTGTAAGCGTGTGTGTAAGCGTGTGTGTGTGTAAGCGTGTGTGTGTATAAGCGTGTGTGTGTGTAAGCGTGTGTGTGTGTAAGCGTGTGTGTGTGTCAGCGTGTGTGTGTGTAAGCGTGTGTGCGTGTGTAAGCGTGTGTGTGCGTGTGTAAGCGTGTGTGTAGGTGTGTGTGTTTGTAAGCGTGTGTGTGTATGTCTAAGCATGTGTGTGTGTGTGTGTGTAAGCGTGTGTAAGCGTGTGTGTATAAGCGTGTGTAAGCGTGTGTGTGTGTCTGTGTTTGTAAGCGCGTGTGTGTGTAAGCGCGCGTGTGTGTAAGCGTGTGTGTGTGTAGCGTGTGTGTGTGTGTGTAAGCGTGTGTGTGTGTGTGTAAGCGTGTGTGTGTGTGTGTAAGCGTGTATGTGTGTGTGTATGCGTGTGTGTGTGTGTAAGTGTGTGTGTGTGTGTGTGTTGTGTGTGTGTGTAAGCGTGTGTGTGTGTGTGTAAGTGTGTGTGTGTGTGTAAGCGTGTGTGTGTGTGTAAGCGTGTGTGTGTGTGTAAGCGTGTGTGTGTGTGTGTAAGCGTGTGTGTGTGTGTAAGCGTGTGTGTGTAAGCGTGTGTAAGCGTGTGTGTCTGTGTGTGTAAGCGTGTCTGTGTTTAAGTGTGTGTGTCAGCGTGTGTGTGTGTGTCTGAAAGCGTGTGTGTTTGTGTGTAAGCGTGTGTGTGTAAGCGTGTGTGTGTGTAAGTGTGTGTGTGTAAGCGTGTAAGTGTGTGTGTCTATGTGTGTAAGGGTGTGTGTGTAAGCGTGTGTGTGTGTGTAAGCGTGTGTGTGTGTGTGTAAGCGTGTGTGTGTGTAAGCGTCTGAGTGTGTGTCTGAAAGCGTGTGTGTGTGTGTAAGCGTGTGTGTTTGTGTGTAAGCGTGTGTGTGTAAGCGTGTGTGTGTAAGTGTGTGTGTGTAAGCGTGTAAGTGTTTGTGTCTATGTGTGTAAGCGTGTGTGTGTAAGCGTGTGTGTGTGTGTGTATGTAAGCGTGTGTGTGTAAGCGTGTGTGTGTAAGCGTGTGTGTGTAAGCGTGTGTGTGTAAGCGTGTGTGTATGTGTAAGCGTATGTATGTGTAAGCGTGTGTGTGTAAGCGTTTGTGTGTGTGTGTAAGCGTGTGTGTGTAAGCGTGTGTGTGTGTGTAAGCGTGTGTGTGCGTGTGTAAGCTTGTGTGTGTGTAAGCGTGTGTGTGTGTGTAAGCGTGTGTGTGTGTAAGCGTGTGTGTGTGTAAGCGTGTGTGTGTGTAAGCGTGTGTGTGTGTGTATAAGCGTGTGTCTGTAAGCGTGTGTGTGTGTGTAAGCGTGTGTGTGTGTGTATGTAAGCGTGTGTGTGTGTAAGCGTGTGTGTGTGTGTAAGCGTGTGTGTGTGTAAGCGTGTGTGTGTGTAAGTGTGTGTGTGTAAGCGTGTACGTGTGTGTCTATGTGTGTAAGCGTGTGTGTAAGCGTGTGTGTGTGTGTATGTAAGCGTGTGTGTGTGTAAAGGTGTGTCTATGTGTGTAAGCGTGTGTCTGTGTGTGTATGTAAGCGTGTGTGTGTGTGTGTTTTAGCGTGTGTGTGTGTGTAAGCGTGTGTGTGTGTGTGTGTGTAAGCGTGTGTGTGTCTAAGCGTGTGTGTGTGTGTAAGCGCGTGTGTGTGTGTGTGTAAGCGTGTGTGTGTGTGTGTTTTAGCGTGTGTGTGTGTGTGTAAGCGTGTGTGTGTGTGTGTGTAAGCGTGTGTGTGTGTAAGCATGTGTGTGTGTGTGTAAGCGCGTGTGTGTGTGTAAGCGTTTGTGTAAGCGTGTGTGTGTGTGTAAGCGTGTGTGTGTGTGTGTTTTAGCGTGTGTGTGTGTGTAAGTGTGTGTGTGTGTGTGTGTAAGTGTGTGTGTGTGTGTGTAAGCGTGTGTGTGTTTGTGTGTGTAAGCGTGTGTGTGTGTAAGCGTGTGTGCGCGTGTGTGTGTGTGTGTGTAAGTGTGTGTGTGTAAGCGTGTGTGTGTGTGTGTAAGCGTGTGTGTGTGTGTAAGCGTGTGTGTGTGTGTGTGTAAGCGTGTGTGTGTGTGTGTAAGCGTGTGTGTGTGTAAGCGTGTGGGTGTGTGTGTAAGCGTGTGTTTATGTGTGTAAGCGTGTGTGTGTAAGCGTGTGTTTGTGGATGTGTGTTTGGGTAAGCGTGTGTGTAAGCGTGTGTGTGTAAGCGTGTGTGTGTGTGTTTGTGTAAGCGTGTGTGTAAGCGTGTGTGTGTAAGCGTGTGTGTGTCTGTGTGTGTAAGCGTGTGTGTGTGTATGTGTGTGTGTAAGCGTGTGTGTGTAAGTGTGTGTGTGTGTAAGTGTGTCTGTGTAACCGTGTAAGTGCGTGTGTCTATGTGCGTAAGCGTGTGTGTGTGTGTATGTAAGCGCGTGTGTGTGTAAGCGTGTGTGTGTGTGTGTAAGCGTGTGTGTGTGTGTGTAAGCGTGTGTGTGTGTGTGTTTTAGCGTGTGTGTGTGTAAGCGTGTGTGTGTGTGTAAGCGTGTGTGTGTGTGTAAGTGTGTGTGTGTGTGTGTAAGTGTGTGTGTGTAAGCGTGTGTGTGTTTGTGTGTGTAAGCGTGTGTGTGTGTAAGCGTGTGTGCGCGTGTGTGTGTGTGTGTGTGTAAGTGTGTGTGTGTAAGCGTGTGTGTGTGTGTGTAAGCGTGTGTGTGTGTGTAAGCGTGTGTGTGTGTGTGTGTAAGCGTGTGTGTGTGTGTGTAAGCGTGTGTGTGTGTAAGCGTGTGGGTGTGTGTGTAAGCGTGTGTTTATGTGTGTAAGCGTGTGTGTGTAAGCGTGTGTTTGTGTATGTGTGTTTGGGTAAGCGTGTGTGTAAGCGTGTGTGTGTAAGCGTGTGTGTGTGTGTTTGTGTAAGCGTGTGTGTAAGCGTGTGTGTGTAAGCGTGTGTGTGTCTGTGTGTGTAAGCGTGTGTGTGTGTATGTGTGTGTGTAAGCGTGTGTGTGTGTAAGCGTGTGTGTGTAAGCGTGTGTGTGTGTGTAAGCGTGTTTGTGTGTGTAAGCGTGTGTGTGTAAGTGTGTGTGTGTAAGCGTGTGTGTGTGTGTGCGTGTGTGTGTGTGTGTGTGTGTGTAAGCGTGTGTGTGCGTGTGTAAGCGTGTGTGTGTAAGCGTGTGTGTGTAAGTGTGTGTGTGTGTAAGTGTGTGTGTGTAACCGTGTAAGTGCGTGTGTCTATGTGCGTAAGCGTGTGTGTGTGTGTATGTAAGCGCGTGTGTGTGTAAGCGTGTGTGTGTGTGTGTAAGCGTGTGTGTGTGTGTGTAAGCGTGTGTGTGTGTGTGTGTTTTAGCGTGTGTGTGTGTGTGTAAGCGTGTGTGTGTGTGTGTGTAAGCGTGTGTGTGTGTAAGCATGTGTGTGTGTGTGTAAGCGTGTGTGTGTGTGTAAGTGTGTGTGTGTGTGTGTGTAAGTGTGTGTGTGTGTGTGTAAGCGTGTGTGTGTTTGTGTGTGTAAGCGTGTGTGTGTGTAAGCGTGTGTGCGCGTGTGTGTGTGTGTGTGTAAGTGTGTGTGTGTAAGCGTGTGTGTGTGTGTAAGCGTGTGTGTGTGTAAGCGTGTGTGTGTGTGTGTGTAAGCGTGTGTGTGTGTGTGTGTAAGCGTGTGTGTGTGTAAGCGTGTGGGTGTGTGTGTAAGCGTGTGTTTATGTGTGTAAGCGTGTGTGTGTAAGCGTGTGTGTGTAAGCGTGTGTTTGTGTATGTGTGTTTGGGTAAGCGTGTGTGTAAGCGTGTGTGTGTAAGCGTGTGTGTGTGTTTGTGTAAGCGTGTGTGTAAGCGTGTGTGTGTAAGCGTGTGTGTGTGTAAGCGTGTGTGTGTGTGTAAGCGTGTGTGTGTGTGTAAGCGTGTGTGTTTGTGTAAGCGTGTGTGTAAGCATGTGCGTTTGTGTAAGCATGTGTAAGAGTGTGTAAGCGTGTGTGTAGGTGTGTGTGTTTGTAAACGTGTGTGTGTGTGTGTGTAAGCGTGTGTGTTGTGTGTGTGTGTAAGCGTGTGTGTGTGTGTGCAAGCGTGTGTGTGTGTGTAAGCGTGTGTGTGTGTGTGTAAGCGTGTGTTTGAGCGTGTGTGTGTGTGTAAGCGTGTGTGTGTATGTAATCGTGTGTGTGTGTGTAATCGTGTGTGTGTGTGTAAGCGTGTGTAAGCGTGTGTGTGTAAGCGTGTGTAAGCGTGTGTGTGTAAGCGTGTGTGTGTCTGTGTGTGTAAGCGTGTGTGTGTGTATGTGTGTGTGTAAGCGTGTGTGTGTGTGTGTAAGCGTGTGTGTGTAAGCGTGTGTGTGTGTGTAAGCGTGTGTGTGTGTGTAAGTGTGTGTGTGTAAGTGTGTGTGTGTAAGCGTGTGTGTGTGTAAGCGTGTGTGTGTGTGTGTGTAAGCGTGTGTGTGCGTGTGTAAGCGTGTGTGTGTAAGCGTGTGTGTGTAAGTGTGTGTGTGTGTAAGTGTGTGTGTGTAACCGTGTAAGTGCGTGTGTCTATGTGCGTAAGCATGTGTGTGTGTGTATGTAAGCGCGTGTGTGTGTAAGCGTGTGTCTATGTGTGTAAGCGTGTGTGTGTGTATGCAAGCGTGTGTGTGTGTAAGCGTGTGTGTGTGTGTGTAAGCGTGTGTGTGTGTAAGCGTGTGTGTGTAAGCGTGTGTGTGTAAGCGTGTGTGTGTGTGTAAGCGTGTGTGTGTGTGTAAGCGTGTGTGTGTGTGTGTGTAAGCGTGTGTGTGTGTGTGTAAGCGTGTGTGTGTGTAAGTGTGTGTGTGTAAGCGTGTGTGTGTGTGTGTAAGCGTGTAAGTGTGTAATTTCAATTTCAATTTCAATTCATTTATAGTATCAATTCATAACAAGAGTTATCTCAAGTTACTTTACAAGGACCCAACAGGTCTAGTAGTTTCCTCCAGAGCAAGCAACAGTGCGACAGTGGCGAGGAAAAACTTCCTTTTAGGCAGAAACCCCGGTCAGACCCAGGCTCTTGGTAGGCGGTGTCTGACGGGCCGGTTGGGGTTAGAATGAAAAGTGGCAATTACAGTCCCAAAAAAAATAGTAGTAGTTGTTAGTAGTCCTTTGTAGTAGGCACAGCAGAGCGTAGCAGGAAGAACATGGCATCGCAGAGCGTGTAGCGGGACCATGGCGTCAGCTGCAATCTTGATTTTGGAGCCTCCCTGATCCGAGGAAACATGCTGGGAGAAAAAGAACATAAGGACTCCGGGGAATGACTCCCCAGAGCTAGGTTAGTAACAAGCATTTCTGGGACATGGATGCACATAATTGGAAAGACAGAAAGATAGAGGAGAGAGGAACTAGGTGTGTCACAGGAAGTCCCAGCTGTCTAAAACTATTACAGCATAACCAGGAGAGACAGTGTAAAGAGAGGAGCCTGGTCAGGCCACAACTCTCCCCAAACCCTCCCTTGGTTAGGGTAGGGGGAGAGACACTTAGGTGTGTGTGTAAGCGTGTGTGTGTGTATGTGTGTGTGTGTGTGTGTGTAAGTGTGTTTGTGTGTGTGTAAGCGTGTGTGTGTGTAAGCGTGTGTGTGTGTGTGTGTAAGTGTGTGTGTGTGTGTAAGCGTGTGTGTGTGTGTGTGTAAGCGTGTGTGTG
>CM057245.1:31085753-31095753 GCA_029931835.1 Etheostoma nigrum
AGTGAATTTATTTGTGGTAGTGGGATATTTGAAGGCATGCAATGAACCATTACAACCAGTGTTTAGTGCTAAAATAGGTTAATTAGCTCTAATTAGTTTGCATAATAGCTAGTTAGGAATAGGCTTACTATCCTGTAGACGCAGAATGTAGGCCTCATTTTGGTTTTTGTATACAATTCATTGTAAAGGTGTTGAATGCAAACTTAAAAGACATTGCTAATTATATAGTCTTATTATTTTGTTAAAATGGTTTTATTCATAATATTCTAGCTTATATGAATGTGTTTTATTATTTTTGTTATGAATTCCTGATCAATATTTGCAATGATGGTATATTTAAGTGAATGTATGAAGTACTAAATTTGAACATAAATTGAGGCTTATGACTAAGGTGCTTAAAAAAGATTGAAGTCATTTTAAATGACAATATTTCACAGGGCAATCTAAAATAGTGGATCTAATTCACAAGAAAATGAAAAGAGACTGTAGCTTCCGTTTTGGGGCTTTTAATTTGAAATCCCACAGGAAGTCAAGTGTACCTTTTTATTAAAGGAAACTTAACAGCTAGCTAGCTTCTGTCAACATATGCTCATGGAATTGAGTTGCTAAAATGGGGTGACAGGTATTGATAAAGAAAAAAGAAGTCTCAGAGGGTTGCGTTAAATGTATTTACAGTAACAACTTTGTTGTTGCAGTGTGTTTTCTCTAATCCGAGCTGCATTAACAACATGTGCTCAAGTGGATAGTGGCTACAAGATACAAGAAAATGTGAGTATTCAAGACAATAAATAATTGTAAGTTATTTTGCTGTGATGTAGCCCAGCTAATAGCATATGTTGGAAGATATCAATATTAGGCTATGTTCTGACTGCAGGCAAATCAGATATTTAAGAAATTTAAGTAGCTAAGAACAGGAAGGAATTCTTGTGCTTGATGTACTATAGTATGAATTAGTACACTCAAAAGTTTAATATAATGCATCTAGAAGGTTTGTGGAAGTCCAGTAGACTAGTTAGGGCAGATCTTAACCTTCAGAAGGGTCTGTTCCATGGTTAATCATCAGTGTTTTCTGGACACTGACGACGTCCCCACATCACACATTTGGTCAGTTTCTGAATTAAAAACTGTGTGAAACATTTTGGACCAAAATGGTTCACATACGAAACTGTTACATCGTGTGTAAAATGTCCCCACAAAGCCTGTTGTGTTTGAGTTGTGTAATTAAGACAGGGCTTTACATCAAATTGATCATTTATGTCTCTATTTTCATATTCTAAAACTCTGCCACCATAAATATGTTTTTACAGACAACCAGCCTTGAAAGGAACAGCATTGCTGCAGACAGATCCAGACCTTTGTCCCTGTCAGACAATCAGATTGATGTCACTGGTCAACACAAAGCTCCTCAAAAGGTACATTCATGTTCATCACTTCAGATTTCATTGTACAGTCTGTATATGTCAGGTTTGTTATTTTTCATGTCTTAGTTATCTAAGAAGAAGAAGGTAGTGTAATAAAATGTGCTCTAGTATGAAGCAGTACACTCAACAGTTTAATGTAATGCATCTAGAAGGTTTGTGGAAGTCCAGTAGACTAGTTAGGGCGGATCTTAACCTTCAGAAGGGTCTGTTCCATGGTTAATCATCAGTGTTTTCTGGACACTGACGACGTCCCCACATCACACATTTGGTCAGTTTCTGAATTAAAAACTGTGTGAAACATTTTGGACCAAAATGGTTCACATACGAAACTGTTACATTGTGTGTAAAATGTCCGCACAAAGCCTGTTGTGTTTGAGTTGTGTAATTAAGACAGGGCTTTACATCAAATTGATCATTTATGTCTCTATTTTCATATTCTAAAACTCTGCCACCATAAATATGTTTTTACAGACAACCAGCCTTGAAAGGAACAGCATTGCTGCAGACAGAACCAGACCTTTGTCCCTGTCAGACAATCAGATTGATGTCACTGGTCAACACAAAGCTCCTAATAAAGGTACATTCATGTTCATCACTTCAGATTTCATTGTATAGTCTCTATATGTCAGGTTTGTTATTTTTCATGTCTTAGTTATCTAAGAAGAGGAAGGTAGTGTAATAAAATGTGCTCTAGTATGAAGCAGTACACTCAACAGTTTAATGTAATGCATCTAGAAGGTTTGTGGAAGTCCAGTAGACTAGTTAGGGCAGATCTTAACCTTCAGAAGGGTCTTTTCCATGGTTAATCATCAGTGTTTTCTGGACACTGACGACGTCCCCACATCACACATTTGGTCAGTTTCTGAATAAAATCTGTGTGAAACATTTTGGACCAAAATGGTCCCCATTAGACACTGTTACATTGTGTGTAAAATGTCCCCACAAAGCCTGTTGTGTTTGAGTTGTGTGATTAAAGACTGGGCTTAACATCAAATTGATCATTTATGTCTCTATTTTCATATTCTAAAACTCTGCCACCATAAATATGTTTTTACAGACAACCAGCATTGAAAGGGACAGCATTGCTGCAGACAGGTCCAGACCTTTGTCCCTGTCAGACAATCAGATTGATGTCACTGGTCAACACAAAGCTCATCAAAAGGTACATTCATGTTCATCACTTCAGATTTCATTGTACAGTCTCTATATGTCAGGTCTGTTATTTTTCATGTCTTAGTTATCTAAGAAGAGGAAGGTAGTGTAATAAAATGTGCTCTAGTATGAAGCAGTACACTCAACAGTTTAATGTAATGCATCTAGAAGGTTTGTGGAAGTCCAGTAGACTAGTTAGGGCAGATCTTAACCTTCAGAAGGGTCTGTTCCATGGTTAATCATCAGTGTTTTCTGGACACTGACGACGTCCCCACATCACACATTTGGTCAGTTTCTGAATTAAAAACTGTGTGAAACATTTTGGACCAAAATGGTTCACATACGAAACTGTTACATTGTGTGTAAAATGTCCCCACAAAGCCTGTTGTGTTTGAGTTGTGTAATTAAGACAGGGCTTTACATCAAATTGATCATTTATGTCTCTATTTTCATATTCTAAAACTCTGCCACCATAAATATGTTTTTACAGACAACCAGCCTTGAAAGGAACAGCATTGCTGCAGACAGAACCAGACCTTTGTCCCTGTCAGACAATCAGATTGATGTCACTGGTCAACACAAAGCTCCTAATAAAGGTACATTCATGTTCATCACTTCAGATTTCATTGTATAGTCTCTATATGTCAGGTTTGTTATTTTTCATGTCTTAGTTATCTAAGAAGAGGAAGGTAGTGTAATAAAATGTGCTCTAGTATGAAGCAGTACACTCAACAGTTTAATGTAATGCATCTAGAAGGTTTGTGGAAGTCCAGGAGACTAGTTAGGGCAGATCTTAACCTTCAGAAGGGTCTTTTCCATGGTTAATCATCAGTGTTTTCTGGACACTGACGACGTCCCCACATCACACATTTGGTCAGTTTCTGAATAAAATCTGTGTGAAACATTTTGGACCAAAATGGTCCCCATTAGACACTGTTACATTGTGTGTAAAATGTCCCCACAAAGCCTGTTGTGTTTGAGTTGTGTGATTAAAGACTGGGCTTAACATCAAATTGATCATTTATGTCTCTATTTTCATATTCTAAAACTCTGCCACCATAAATATGTTTTTACAGACAACCAGCATTGAAAGGGACAGCATTGCTGCAGACAGATCCAGACCTTTGTCCCTGTCAGACAATCAGATTGATGTCACTGGTCAACACAAAGCTCATCAAAAGGTACATTCATGTTCATCACTTCAGATTTCATTGTACAGTCTCTATATGTCAGGTCTGTTATTTTTCATGTCTTAGTTATCTAAGAAGAGGAAGGTAGTGTAATAAAATGTGCTCTAGTATGAAGCAGTACACTCAACAGTTTAATGTAATGCATCTAGAAGGTTTGTGGAAGTCCAGTAGACTAGTTAGGGCAGATCTTAACCTTCAGAAGGGTCTGTTCCATGGTTAATCATCAGTGTTTTCTGGACACTGACGACGTCCCCACAGCACACATTTGGTCAGTTTCTGAATAAAATCTGTGTGAAACATTTTGGACCAAAATGGTCCCCATTAGACACTGTTACATTGTGTGTAAAATGTCCCCACAAAGCCTGTTGTGTTTGAGTTGTGTGATTAAAGACTGGGCTTAACATCAAATTGATCATTTATGTCTCTATTTTCATATTCTAAAACTCTGCCACCATAAATATGTTTTTACAGACAACCAGCATTGAAAGGGACAGCATTGCTGCAGACAGATCCAGACCTTTGTCCCTGTCAGACAATCAGATTGATGTCACTGGTCAACACAAAGCTCATCAAAAGGTACATTCATGTTCATCACTTCAGATTTCATTGTACAGTCTCTATATGTCAGGTCTGTTATTTTTCATGTCTTAGTTATCTAAGAAGAGGAAGGTAGTGTAATAAAATGTGCTCTAGTATGAAGCAGTACACTCAACAGTTTAATGTAATGCATCTAGAAGGTTTGTGGAAGTCCAGTAGACTAGTTAGGGCAGATCTTAACCTTCAGAAGGGTCTGTTCCATGGTTAATCATCAGTGTTTTCTGGACACTGACGACGTCCCCACAGCACACATTTGGTCAGTTTCTGAATAAAATCTGTGTGAAACATTTTGGACCAAAATGGTTCACATATGACACTGTTACATCGTGTGTAAAATGTCCCCACAAAGCCTGTTGTGTTTCAGTTGTGTGATTAAAGACAGGGCTTAACATCAAATTGATCATTTATGTCTCTATTTTCATATTCTAAAACTCTGCCACCATAAATATGTTTTTGCAGACAACCAGCGTTGAAAGGGACAGCATTGCTGCAGACAGATCCAGACCTTTGTCCCTGTCAGACAATCAGATTGATGTCACTGGTCAACACAAAGCTCCTAATAAAGGTACATTCATGTTCATCACTTCAGATTTCATTGTACAGTCTCTATATGTCAGGTCTGTTATTTTTCATGTCTTAGTTATCTAAGAAGAGGAAGGTAGTGTAATAAAATGTGCTCTAGTATGAAGCAGTACACTCAACAGTTTAATGTAATGCATCTAGAAGGTTTGTGGAAGTCCAGTAGACTAGTTAGGGCAGATCTTAACCTTCAGAAGGGTCTGTTCCATGGTTAATCATCAGTGTTTTCTGGACACTGACGACGTCCCCACATCACACATTTGGTCAGTTTCTGAATAAAATCTGTGTGAAACATTTTGGACCAAAATGGTTCACATATGACACTGTTACATCGTGTGTAAAATGTCCCCACTAAGCCTGTTGTGTTTGAGTTGTGTAATTAGGACAGGGCTTTACATCAAATTGATCATTTATGTCTCTATTTTCATATTCTAAAACTCTGCCACCATAAATATGTTTTTGCAGACAACCAGCGTTGAAAGGGACAGCATTGCTGCAGACAGAACCAGACCTTTGTCCCTGTCTGACAATCAGATTGATGTCACTGGTCAACACAAAGCTCCTAATAAAGGTACATTCATGTTCATCACTTCAGATTTCATTGTATAGTCTCTATATGTCAGGTTTGTTTTTTTTCATGTCTTAGTTATCTAAGAAGAGGAAGGTAGTGTAATAAAATGTGCTCTAGTATGAAGCAGTACACTCAAACGTTTAATGTAATGCATCTAGAAGGTTTGTGGAAGTCCAGTAGAATAGTTAGGGCAGATCTTAACCTTCAGAAGGGTCTGTTCCATGGTTAATCATCAGTGTTTTCTGGACACTGACGACGTCCCCACATCACACATTTGGTCAGTTTCTGAATTAAAAACTGTGTGAAACATTTTGGACCAAAATGGTTCACATACGAAACTGTTACATCGTGTGTAAAATGTCCCCACTAAGCCTGTTGTGTTCGAGTTGTGTAATTAAGACAGGGCTTTACATCAAATTGATCATTTATGTCTCTATTTTCATATTCTAAAACTCTGCCACCATAAATATGTTTTTGCAGACAACCAGCATTGAAAGGGACAGCATTGCTGCAGACAGATCCAGACCTTTGCCCCTGTCAGACAATCAGATTGATGTCACTGGTCAACACAAAGCTCCTCAAAAGGTACATTCATGTTCATCACTTCAGATTTCATTGTACAGTCTCTTTTTGTCAGGTTTCTTTTTTTTCACGTCTTAAGTATGTAAGAAGAGGAAGGAAGTGTAATGAAATGTGTTCTAGCATGAAGCAGTACACTCAACAGTTTAATGTAATGCATCTAGAAGGTTTCTAGAAGTCCAGTAGACTAGTTAGGGCAGATCTTAACCTTCAGGAGGGTCTGTTTCATGGTTAATCATCAGTGTTTTCTGGACACTGACGACGTCCCCACAGCACACATTTGGTCAGTTTCTGAATTAAAAACTGTGTGAAACATTTTGAACCAAAATGGTCCCCATTAGATACTGTTACATTGTGTGTAAAATGTCAACAAAAAGCATGTTGTGTGATTTTAAGACAGGGCTTGGCTGGCCAGTAAGAAATACTTTACTTTGAATTTGATTGATTACTCAGAAGTCTGGTACATGTTTGCATGCATCTAATCGTATAGATTGTGTCTGAACAACAGGTCCATGTTGCCTATAGTATTCAGTGTTTACATCAAATTGATCATTTATGTCTCTATTTTCATATTCTAAAACGCTGCCACCATAAATATGTTTTTACAGACAACCAGCATTGAAAGGGACAGCATTGCTGCAGACAGATCCAGACCTTTGCCCCTGTCAGACAATCAGATTGATGTCACTGGTCAACACAAAGCTCCTCAAAAGGTACATTCATGTTCATCACTTCAGATTTCATTGTACAGTCTCTTTTTGTCAGGTTTCTTTTTTTTCACGTCTTAAGTATGTAAGAAGAGGAAGGAAGTGTAATGAAATGTGTTCTAGCATGAAGCAGTACACTCAACAGTTTAATGTAATGCATCTAGAAGGTTTCTAGAAGTCCAGTAGACTAGTTAGGGCAGATCTTAACCTTCAGGAGGGTCTGTTTCATGGTTAATCATCAGTGTTTTCTGGACACTGACGACGTCCCCACAGCACACATTTGGTCAGTTTCTGAATTAAAAACTGTGTGAAACATTTTGAACCAAAATGGTCCCCATTAGATACTGTTACATTGTGTATAAAATGTCAACAAAAAGCATGTTGTGTGATTTTAAGACAGGGCTTGGCTGGCCAGTAAGAAATACTTTACTTTGAATTTGATTGATTACTCAGAAGTCTGGTACATGTTTGCATGCATCTAATCGTATAGATTGTGTCTGAACAACAGGTCCATGTTGCCTATAGTATTCAGTGTTTACATCAAATTGATCATTTATGTCTCTATTTTCATATTCTAAAACGCTGCCACCATAAATATGTTTTTACAGACAACCAGCATTGAAAGGGACAGCATTGCTGCAGACAGATCCAGACCTTTGCCCCTGTCTGACAATCAGATTGATGTCACTGGTCAACACAAAGCACATCAAAAGGTACATTCATGTTCATCACTTCAGATTTTATTGTACAGTCTCTATATGTCAGATTTGTTATTTTTCATGTCTTAATTATCTAAGAAGAGGAAGGAAGTGTAATGAAATATGCTCTAGTATGAAGTAGTACACTCAACAGTTTAATGTGATCCATCTAGAAGGTTTGTGGAAGTCCAGTAGACTAGTTAGGGCAGATCTTAACCTTCAGAACGGTCTGTTCCATGGTTAATCATCAGTGTTTTCTGGACACTGACGGCGTCCCCACATCACACATTTGGTCAGTTTCTGAATTAAAAACTGTGTGAAACATTTCTGACCAAAATGGTCCCCATTAGACACTGTTACATTGTGTGTAAAATGTCCCCACTAAGCCTGTTGTGTTCGAGTTGTGTGATTTAAAGACAGGGCTTGGCTGGCCAGTAAGAAATACTTTACTTTGAATTTGATTGATTACTCAGAAGTCTGGTACATGTTTGCATGCATCTAATCTTATAGATTGTGTCTGAACAACATGTCCATATTGCCTATAGTATTCAGTGTTTACATCAAATTGATCATTTATGTCTCTATTTTCATATTCTAAAACTCTGCCACCATAAAATGTTTTTACAGATGACCAGCATTGAAAGGGACAGCATTGCTGCAGACAGATCCAGACCTTTGTCCCTGTCAGACAATCAGATTGATGTCACTGGTCAACACAAAGCTCCTCAAAAGGTACATTCATGTTCATCACTTCAGATTTCATTGTACTGTCTCTATATGTCAGGTTTGTTATTTTTCATGTTTTAATTATGTAAGAAGAGGAAGGAAGTGTAATGAAATATGCTCTAGTATGAAGCAGTACACTCAAAAGTTTAATGTAATGCATCTAGAAGGTTTGTGGAAGTGCAATAGACTAGTTAGGGCAGATTTTAACATTCAGAAGTGTCTGTTCCATGGTTAATCATCAGTGGTCTCTGGACACTGACGACGTCCCCACAGCACACATTTGGTCAGTTTCTGAATAAAATCTGTGTGAAACGTTTTGGACCAAAATGGTTCACATATGAAACTATTACATTGTGTGTAACATGTCCCCACAAAGCCTGTTGTGTGATTAAAGATAGGGCTTTACATCAAATTGATCATTTATGTCTCTATTTTCATATTCTAAAACTCTGCCACCATAAATATGTTTTTACAGACAACCAGCATTGAAAGGGACAGCATTGCTGCAGACAGATCCAGAACTTTGCCCCTGTCTGACAATCAGATTGATGTCACTGGTCAACACAAAGCTCCTAATAAAGGTACATTCATGTTCATCACTTCAGATTTTATTGTACAGTCTCTATATGTCAGGTCTGTTATTTTTCATGTCTTAATTATCTAAGAAGAGGAAGGAAGTGTAATGAAATATGCTTTAGTATGAAGTAGTACACTCAACAGTTTAATGTGATCCATCTAGAAGTTTTGTGGAAGTGCAGTAGATTAGTTAGGGCAGATTTTAACCTTCAGAAGGGTCTGTTCCATGGTTAATCATCAGTGTTTTCTGGACACTGACGGCGTCCCCACATCACACATTTGGTCAGTTTCTGAATTAAAAACTGTGTGAAACATTTTGGTCCAAAATGGTCCCCATTAGACACTGTTACATTGTGTGTAAAATGTCCCCACTAAGCCTGTTGTGTTCGAGTTGTGTGATTTTAAGACAGGGCTTGGCTGGCCAGTAAGAAATACTTTACTTTGAATTTAATTGATTACTCAGAAGTCTATTACATGTTTGCATGCATCTAATCTTAAAGATTGTGTCTGAACAACAGGTCCATGTTGCCTATAGTATTCAGTGTTTACATCAAATTGATCATTTATGTCTCTATTTTCATATTCTAAAACGCTGCCACCATAAATTATGTTTTTACAGACAACCAGCATTGAAAGGAACAGCATTGCTGCAGACAGATCCAGACCTTTTGTCCCTGTCAGACAATCAGATTGATGTCACTGGTCAACACAAAGCTCCTCTAAAGGTACATTCATGTTCATCACTTCAGATTTCATTGTACAGTCTCTATATGTCAGGTTTGTTATTTTTCATGTCTTAGTTATCTAAGAAGAGGAAGGTAGTGTAATAAAATGTGCTCTAGTATGAAGCTGTACACTCAACAGTTTAATGTAATGCATCTAGAAGGTTTGTGGAAGTCCAGTAGACTAGTTAGGGCAGATCTTAACCTTCAGAAGGGTCTGTTCCATGGTTAATCATCAGTGTTTTCTGGACACTGACGACGTCCCCACAGCACACATTTGGTCAGTTTCTGAATTAAAAACTGTGTGAAACATTTTGGACCAAAATGGTCCCCATTAGACACTGTTACATTGTGTGTAAAATGTCCCCACTAAGCCTGTTGTGTTTGAGTTGTGTGATTTAAAGACAGGGCTTGGCTGGCCCATACTTTACTTTGAATTTCATTGATTAATCAGAAGTCTGGTACATGTTTACATGCATCTA
>CM057245.1:31107966-31112966 GCA_029931835.1 Etheostoma nigrum
CGTTTGTGTGTGTGTGTAAGTGTGCGTGTGTGTAAGCGTGTCTGTGTGTGCGTGTGTGCGTGTGTGTGTAAGCGTGTGTGTGTGTAAAAGCGTTTGTGTGTGTGTAAGCGTGTGTGTGTGTGTGCGTGTAAGCATGTGTGTGTGTGTAAGTGTGTGTGTTTGTGTGTAAGCGTGTGTGTGTAAGTGTGTGTGTGTAAGCGTGTGTGTGTTAGCGTGTGTGTGTGTGTGTGTGTAATTGTGAGTGTGTGTGTGTAAGCGTGTGTGTGTGTGTGTGTGTAAGCGTGTGTGTGTGTGTGTATGCGTGTGTGTGTGTGTGTAAGCGTGTGTGTGTGTGTGTGTGTAAGTGTGTGTGTGTGTGTAAGTGTGTGTGTGTGTGTACGTGTGTGTGTGTGTGTGTAAGCGTGTGTGTGTGTAAGTGTGTGTGTGTAAGTGTGTGTGTGTGTGTGTGTAAGTGTGTGTGTGTGTGTAAGCGTGTGTGTGTGTGTGTGTAAGCGTGTGTGTGTGTAAGTGTGTGTGTGTGTGTAAGTGTGTGTGTGTGTGTAAGTGTGTGTGTGTGTGTGTGTGTGTAAGTGTGTGTGTACACGTACACGCATGTACGTACACACACACACGTACACACACACACGCATACGCATACACACACACGTGTACACGCATACACACACGCGTGTGTACACGCATACACACGTACGTACGCACACGTTGTACACGCATACGTACACACGTACACGTACACACACACACACGTGTACACACGCACACGTACGTGTACACACACACGCTGTACACGCATGTGTGTACGCGTGTACACGTACACGCGTGTACGCATACACGTGTGTGTGTGTACACGCACACGCTGTGTGTGTGTGTGTGTGTGTGTGTGTGTGTGTAAGCGTGTGTGTGTGTGTAAGCGTGTGTGTGTGTGTAAGCGTGTGTGTGTGTAGTGTGTGTGTGTGTGTAAGCGTGTTTGTGTATTAGCGTGTGTGTGTTAGTGTGTGTGTGTGTTAGAGTGTGTGTGTGTGTGTAAGTGTGTGTGTGTGTGTGAGCGTGTGTGTGTGTGTGTGTGTGTAAGCGTGTGTGTGTGTGTGTGTAAGTGTGTGTGTGTGTGAGCGTGTGTGTGTGTGTGTGTGTGTGTAAGCGTGTGTGTGTGTGTGTAAGCGTGTGTGTGTGTAAAAGCGTTTGTGTGTGTGTAAGCGTGTGTGTGTGTGAGTAAGCGTGTATGTGTGTGTGTGTGTGTGAGCGTGTGTGTGTGTGTAAGTGTGTGTGTGTAAGCGTGTGTGTGTGTAAGCGTGTGTGTGTGTGTAAGTGTGTGTGTGTAAGCGTGTGGTGTGTGTATGTGTGTGTAAACGTGTGTGTGTGTGAGTGTGTGTGTGTGTGTGTGTGTAAGCGTGTGTGTGTAAGCGTGTGTGTGTGTGTAAGCGTGTGTGTGTAAGCGTGTGTGTTTGTAAGCGTGTGTGTGTGTAAGCGTGTGTATGTGTGTAAGCGTGTGTGTGTAAGCGTGTGTGTATGTGTGTGTAAGCGTGTGTGTGTAAGCGTGTGTGTGTGTGTAAGTGTTTGTGTGAAATCTATATAGAGGATCGTGGGGGTGTGTCGGCTGCGAACAAATAAGACTCGTAAAATACTGTTCCTGCTAGAATAAACTGTCCTTTTTACTCCCCACAGGTCACAGCAATGCCACAGGCATGCAACAGACATGCAACAGTGCATCAAGCGTGCAACAGGCACTCAAATACTGTTTCTGCTAGGATAATTTGCCCCTTTACCCCCCGCAGAACACCATATAGCTGCGAGCACACGCTCACACTATCAACAGGTGATGCAAAGTGAACACTACTTCGCAAACAAAAACACAAACGCTGTCACTGCTAGAATAAATGTGTCTTTTTATTCCCCACAGTATACAACAGGGCAACAAGCATTGCGACAGGCAATCAACGTGCAACAGGCACTCAATACGTGATGCAAAGTAAACACTACTTTTAGAGCTCTTACCGTGACACAGGACTGGAGAGCCGACAGTCCGAGCAGAGCAGCATCAACGTGGCTGGGCGTCCGTACGCGACCCGCAGCAGACTCTGCCGGACCGAGGGACTCCCCGTCTTTTTATTCTTTAGTAAACAAAGGATCGGGTGCGAGCAAGGACGGCCAATTCCTTACTCTCAGCCCATCCTCTGTGAGCAGATGTCCTGCTCCAAAAGCATGTTTTCGGAACAGGAAGGCCGCTCTCAAAACATAGAGCTCAACTCGAAACCGTTCCCAACACCCGAGCTCGGTGGCTCTCAAAACATGGAGTAAATATGTTATACAACTGATAAATGAAACACAAAACAATGAATACAGCAAAGCAGCAGTGTATCAACAAGTTATACAAGTGACCCACTTAGCTGTTGTCAAGGAGCATAATGCAAAATAAACTTTTTCCTCCACAGTAAGCGTGTGTGTATGTGTGAGTATAAGCGTGTGTGTGTGTGAAGCGTGTGTGTGTGTGTAAGCGTGTGTGTGCGTTTGTAAGCGTGTGTGTGTGTAAGCGTGTGTAAGCATGTGTTTGTGTGTGTGTAAGTGTGTGTGTGTAAGAGTGTGTGTGTGTGTGAGCGTGTTTGTGTGTGTGTGTAATGTGTGTGTGTGTAAGCTGTGTGTGTGTGTCTAAGCGTGTGTATGTGTAAGCGTGTGTGTGTGTAAGTGTGTGTGTTTGTGTGTGTGTGTAAGCGTTTGTGTGTGTGTGTAAGTGTGTGTGTGTGTAAGCGTGTGTGTGTGTGCGTGTGTGCGTGTGTGTGTAAGCGTGTGTGTGTGTAAAAGCGTTTGTGTGTGTGTAAGCGTGTGTGTGTGTGTGCGTGTAAGCATGTGTGTGTGTGTAAGTGTGTGTGTTTGTGTGTAAGCGTGTGTGTGTAAGTGTGTGTGTGTAAGCGTGTGTGTGTTAGCGTGTGTGTGTGTGTGTGTGTAATTGTGAGTGTGTGTGTGTAAGCGTGTGTGTGTGTGTGTGTGTAAGCGTGTGTGTGTGTGTGTATGCGTGTGTGTGTGTGTGTAAGCGTGTGTGTGTGTGTGTGTGTAAGCGTGTGAGTGTGTGTGTGAAAGCGTGTGTGTGTGTGTGTGAAGCGTATGTGTGTGTTAGCGTGTGTGTGTGTTAGCGTGTGTGTGTGTGTGTAAGCGTGTGTGTGTGTGTGTGTGTGTAAGCATTTGTGTGTGTAAGTGTGTGTGTGTGTCTGTGTGTGTAAGCCTGTGTGTGTTTGTAAGCGTGTGTGTGTGTAAGCGTGTGTGTGTAAGCGTGTGTGTGTGTGTGTAAGCATGTGTTTGCGTTTGTAAGCGTGTGTGTGTGTAAGCGTGTGTAAGCGTGTGTTTGTGTGTGTGTGTAAGTGTGTGTGTGTGTGTGTGTGTAAGAGTGTGTGTGTGTGTGTGAGCGTGTTTGTGTGTGTGTGTAAGTGTGTGTATGTAAGCGTGTGTGTGTGTAAGCGTGTGTGTGTGTAAGTGTGTGTGTTGTGTGTGTGTGTGTAAGCGTGTGTGTGTGTGTGTAAGTGTGTGTAAGCGTGTGTGTGCGTGTGTGTGTGTGTAAGCGTGTGTGTGTGTAAAAGCGTTTGTGTGTGTGTAAGCGTGTGTGTGTGTGTAAGTGTGTGTGTGTAAGCGTGTGTCTAAGCGTGTGTGTTTGTGTGAGCGTGTGTGTGTGTGTGTGTAAGCGTGTGTGTGTGTGTGTAAGCGTGTGTGTGTGTAAGCGTGTGTCTGTGTGTAAGCGTGTGTGTGTAAGCGTGTGTGTGTGTAAGCGTGTGTGTGTGTGTGTGTGTGTGTGTGTAAGCGTGTGTGTGTGTGTAAGCGTGTGTGCATTTGTAATCGTGTGTGTGTAAGCGTGTTTGTGTGTGTGTGTAAGCGTTTGTGTGTGTTGGTGTAAGTGTGTGTGTGTGTGTGTAATTGTGTGTGTGTGTGTGTAAGTGTGTGTGTGTGTGTAAGCGTGTGTGTGTGTAAGCGTGTGTGTGTGTGTAAGCGTGTGTGTGTGTGTGTGTTAGCGTGTGTGTGTGTGTGTGTAAGCGTGTGTGTGTGTGTGTGTAAGCGTGTGTGTGTGTATGTAAGCATGTGTGTGTGTGTGTAAGCATCTGTGTGTGTGTGTGTAAGCGCGTGTGTAAGCGTGTGTGTAAGCGTGTGTGTGTGTAAGCGTGTGTGCGTGTGTAAGTGCGTGTGTGTTTGTGTAAGCGTGTCTGTGTGTGTGTGTAAGCGTGTGTGTGTGTGTGTAAGCGTGTATGTGTGTAAGTGTGTGTGTGTAAGCGTGTGTGTGTGTGTGCGTGTAAGCGTGTGTGTGTGTGTGTGTGTGTGTAAGCATGTGTGTGTGTGTAAGCGTGTGTGTGTGTGTAAGCGTGTGTGTAAGCGTGTGTATGTGTAAACGTGTGTGTGTGTGTAAGTGTGTGTGTGTGTCTGTGTGTGTAAGCCTGTGTGTGTTTGTAAGCGTGTGTGTGTGTAAGCGTGTGTGTGTAAGCGTGTGTGTGTGTGTGTAAGCGTGTGTGTGTGTAAGCGTGTGTATGTGTGTGTGTATAAGCATGTGTGTGTGTGTAAGCATGTGTTTGCGTTTGTAAGCGTGTGTGTGTGTAAGCGTGTGTAAGCGTGTGTTTGTGTGTGTGTGTAAGTGTGTGTGTGTGTGTGTGTGTAAGTGTGTGTGTGTGTGTGTGTGAGCGTGTTTGTGTGTGTGTGTAAGTGTGTGTGTGTAAGCGTGTGTGTGTGTAAGCGTGTGTGTGTGTAAGTGTGTGTGTTGTGTGTGTGTGTGTAAGCGTGTGTGTGTGTGTGTAAGTGTGTGTAAGCGTGTGTGTGCGTGTGTGTGTGTGTAAGCGTGTGTGTGTGTAAAAGCGTTTGTGTGTGTGTAAGCGTGTGTGTGTGTGTAAGTGTGTGTGTGTAAGCGTGTGTCTAAGCGTGTGTGTTTGTGTGAGCGTTTGTGTGTGTGTGTAAGCGTGTGTGTGTGTGTGTAAGCGTGTGTGTGTGTGTAAGCGTGTGTCTGTGTGTAAGCGTGTGTGTGTAAGCGTGTGTGT
>CM057245.1:31137966-31139966 GCA_029931835.1 Etheostoma nigrum
AGCGTGTTTGTGTGTGTGTTAGCGTGTGTGTTAGCGTGTGCATTAGCGTGATTGTGTGTGTGTGTTAGCGTGTGTGTTAGCGTGACCACTATGACTCCTACACGAGAGGGACCCGCCACGTCCGGACAGACGGGCGCGACGTCCAGAGCGACGGACGCCGTCGGGGCCTACAGCTCTTATATGCTAAAGCTAACTGCACCGGAGATCCCCGCAGCTTCACGGTTGGGACGGAGTCCGCGCTGCACCAGCTTTCCTGCGGATGTAGTTAGAGGGAGACCCCTGAAGAATGGGAGACGTCCTGATACCAGGGAGAAACAGCATTTCAACCAATATTACAATGTCATAATATAATACAATTCGTAATAACACAAGAGACACACAATAGTTTATAAGCATTTTATTGCATAGTTATATGTAGAATTTATTTTTTGAACTACAGTGGGTACGGAAAGTATTCAGACCCCTTTAAATTTTTCACTCTTTGTTTCATTGCAGGCATTTTCCAAAAATCAAAAAAGTTCATTTTATTTCTCAGTAATGTACACTCAGCACCCCATCTTGGACAGAAAAAAACAGAAATGTAGAAATTTTTGCAAATTTATTAAAAAACAAAAACTGAAATATCACATGGTCATAAGTATTCAGACCCTTTGTTCAGTATTTAGTAGAAGCACCCTTTTGATCTAATACAGCCATGAGTCGTTTTGGGAAAGATGCAACAAGTTTTTCACATCTGGATTTGGGTATCCTCTGCCATTCCTCCTTGCAGATCCTCTCCAGTTCTGTCAGGTTGGATGGTAAACGTTGGTGGACAGTCATTTTCAGGTCTCTCCAGAGATGCTCAATTGGGTTTAAGTCAGGGCTCTGGCTGGGCCATTCAAGAACAGCCACGGAGTTGTTGTGAAGCCACTCCTTCGTTATTTTAGCGGTGTGCTTAGGGTCATTGTCTTGTTGGAAGGTAAACCTTCGGCCCAGTCTGAGGTCCAGAGCACTCTGGAAAAGGTTTTCGTCCAGGATATCCCTGTACTTGGCCGCATTCATCTTTCCCTCGATTGCAACCAGTCGTCCTGTCCTTGCAGCTGAAAAACACCCCCACAGCATGATGCTGCCACCACCATGCTTCACTGTTGGGACTGTATTGGACAGGTGATGAGCAGTGCCTGGTTTTCTCCACACATACCGCTTAGAATTAAGGCCAAAAAGTTCTATCTTGGTCTCATCAGACCAGAGGATTTTATTTATCACCATCTTGGAGTCCTTCAGGTGTTTTTTAGCAAACTCCATGCGGGCTTTCATGTGTCTTGCACTGAGGAGAGGCTTCCTTCGGGCCACTCTGCCATAAAGCCCCGACTGGTGGATTGCTGCAGTGATGGTTGACTTACTACAACTTTCTCCCATCTCCCGACTGCATCTCTGGAGCTTAGCCACAGTGACCATTGGGTTCTTCTTTGCCTCTCTCACCAAGGCTCTTCTCCCCCGATAGCTCAGTTTGGCCGGACGGCCAGCTCTAGGAAGGGTTCTGGTCGTCCCAAACGTCTTCCATTTGAGGATTATGGAGGCCACTGTGCTCTTAGGAACCTTAAGTGCAGCAGAAATTTTTTTTGTAACCTTGACCAGATCTGTGCCTTGCCACAATTCTGTCTCTGAGCTCCTCAGGCAGTTCCTTTGACCTCATGATTGTCATTTGCTCTGACATGCACTGTGAGCTGTAAGGTCTTATATAGACAGGTGTGTGGCTTTCCTAATCAAGTCCAATCAGTATAATCAAACACAGCTGGACTCCAATGAAGGTGTAGAACCATCTCAAGGATGATCAGAAGAAATAGACAGCACCTGAGTTACATATGAGGGTCACGGCAAAGGGTCTGAATACTTATGACCATGTGATATTTCAGTTTTTGTTTTTTAATAAATTTGCAAAAATTTCTACATTTCTGTTTTTTTCTGTCCAAGATGGGGTGCTGAGTGTACATTACTGAGAAATAAAATGAACTTTTTTG
>CM057245.1:31142966-31157966 GCA_029931835.1 Etheostoma nigrum
TTACCAGCTCCCTTGGCCAACTAGCACCTCACTTAAGATCCCATGCCAGGAATCTTGGAGTGATTGTTGATAGTGCTTTTAAACTAGATAAGCAGGTCAGTGCTGTGGTTATGGCTAGCTTTTTTCAGCTTAGACTGATAGCTAAAGTCAAACCGTATCTGACACAGGCTGACCTCGAAAAAGTTATTCATGTTTTTATCACCTCTCGCCTGGATTACTGTAATTCCTTGTATACAGGCATTGGGAAGTCTGAGCTTTATCGTCTGCAGCTTGTACAGAATGCAGCAGCTCGTCTTCTAAGTGGCAGGAAGAAGCGGGAGCACATTACTCCGGTGCTCTCATTGCTTCACTGGCTTCCGGTAAAGTATCGGATTGATTTTAAGGTCATTTTATTTGCTTTTAAATGTATCAATGGGCTTGCCCCAGAGTATCTTACGGACCTTGTCAGGCTGCATAGGCCCTCTAGAGACCTCCATTCAGCCAGTCTGATGGTCCTAGAGGTTCCTAGGTCCAGAGTATCTTACGGACCTTGTCAGGCTGCATAGGCCCTCCAGAGACCTCCATTCAGCCAGTCTGATGGTCCTAGAGGTTTCTAGGTCCAGAGTATCTTACGGACCTTGTCAGGCTGCATAGGCCCTCCAGAGACCTCCGTTCAGCCAGTCTGATGGTCCTAGAGGTTCCTAGGTCCAGAGTACCTTACGGACCTTGTCAGGCTGCATAGGCCCTCCAGAGACCTCCGTTCAGCCAGTCTGATGGTCCTAGAGGTTTCTAGGTCCAGAGTATCTTACGGACCTTGTCAGGCTGCATAGGCCCTCCAGAGACCTCCGTTCAGCCAGTCTGATGGTCCTAGAGGTTCCTAGGTCCAGAGTATCTTACGGACCTTGTCAGGCTGCATAGGCCCTCCAGAGACCTCCATTCAGCCAGTCTGATGGTCCTAGAGGTTTCTAGGTCCAGAGTATCTTACGGACCTTGTCAGGCTGCATAGGCCCTCCAGAGACCTCCATTCAGCCAGTCTGATGGTCCTAGAGGTTCCTAGGTCCAGAGTATCTTACGGACCTTGTCAGGCTGCATAGGCCCTCCAGAGACCTCCATTCAGCCAGTCTGATGGTCCTAGAGGTTCCTAGGTCCAGAGTATCTTACGGACCTTGTCAGGCTGCATAGGCCCTCCAGAGACCTCCGTTCAGCCAGTCTGATGGTCCTAGAGGTTCCTAGGTCCAGAGTATCTTACGGACCTTGTCAGGCTGCATAGGCCCTCCAGAGACCTCCGTTCAGCCAGTCTGATGGTCCTAGAGGTTCCTAGGTCCAGAGTATCTTACGGACCTTGTCAGGCTGCATAGGCCCTCCAGAGACCTCCGTTCAGCCAGTCTGATGGTCCTAGAGGTTCCTAGGTCGAAACTGAGATCCAGAGGTGATCGAGCCTTTTCAGTGGCTGCTCCAACTCTGTGGAACTCATTGCCTGTAGCTGTGCGGACTGCTAGAAGCTTGTCCACTTTTAAATCATTGCTGAAGACTTATTTATTTGAAATAGCGTTTGGCTCAGGGGAGCCGCATTGATGAATGTTGTATTCTATTTTCTTAGTATTTGTTATTTATTGTGTCTTCTATTGTATCTGTTTCTTACTGTGAAGTACTTTGGTAGGCCTCGGCCTTGGAAATGTGCTATACAAATAAATATGACATTGACATTGTGTGTGTGTGTGTGTGTGTATCTGTGTGTATGTGTATGTGTGTGTATCTGTGTGTGTGTGTGTGTCTCTGTGTGTGTGTGTGTGTGTGTGTGTGTGTGTGTCTCTGTGTGTCTCTGTGTGTGTGTGTATGTGTGTGTATCTGTGTGTGTGTGTCTGTCTCTGTGTGTGTGTGTGTGTCTCTGTGTGTGTGTGTATGTGTGTGTATCTGTGTGTGTGTGTCTGTCTCTGTGTGTGTGTGTGTCTCTGTGTGTGTGTGTATGTGTGTGTATCTGTGTGTGTGTGTCTGTCTCTGTGTGTGTGTGTGTGTGTGTCTCTGTGTGTGTGTGTGTGTGTGTCTCTGTGTGTGTGTGTGTGTCTGTCTCTGTGTGTGTGTATCTGTGTGTGTGTGTCTGTCTCTGTGTGTGTGTGTGTGTGTGTGTGTCTCTGTGTGTGTGTGTGTGTGTGTGTGTGTGTGTGTGTGTGTCTTACTGTAGAAGCTGTAGTCGAAGGTGGCGTTGTAGTCGTCGTAGTCTGGAGTCGGCGTCAGGTCGTAGTACTGACACACTGGAGCACAACACAGCTGTTAGCATGCTAGCATCTGGTTAGCATCACACACACACACACACACAGTCTCACACACACACACACATACACAGATAAAGAGATGGAAGATGAATAAACAGAGAAGAAGAGAAACAGCTGATATTTATGGTACTCAACATGTTAACTGTTAACTGTTAAATGTATAACTCAATTATAATAAAAATTAAATAAAAATAAAATATAAATATAATAAAAACAAAATATAAATAAAAATAAAATAAAATAAAAATAAAATATAAATATAATAAAAACAAAATATAAATAAAAATAAAATATAAATACAAATATAATATAAATGTAATAAAAAAAATAAATAAATATAAATAAAATATAAATATAAATAAATACGTAAAAGTGATTTACTGCTTGTAGTTATTATTAATACGTCTCCTGTGACATCTGGAAACATCTGGAACTTGTTGGATGTTCATAAAGGATCTGAACTCGCTTCATACACACACACACATATACACACACACAGACACATACACACACACACACACACAGACACGCACAGACACGCACAGACACAGACATACACACATACACACACATACACACACACACAGACACACACACACACACACACAGACACGCACAGACACAGACATACACACATACACACACATACACACACACACACACACAGACACACACACACACACGCACAGACACAGACATACACACATACACACACACAGACACACATACACACACACACAGAATTGAGGAAGAATTTCTGGGTTCATGTTGCAGAGATCCTGCCGGAGGTAAATCACCCCCCCCCACCCCCCCCCGGTGCCCCTGGCAGTTCGTTTTAGTTGCTTTTTCCAAAAAATGTTGCCGCTTTTGTTTTTTTTTCCAGTGTTGTTTGGGGTTTGGGGGGGGGGGCAAACATATGTGTATGTATATATATATATATACATATGTGTGATTTAGAACACAGGGTTCCTCTGTTATTATACTCAGACTGAAAGCTGCACACACACACACACACACACATGCAGACAGACACACACACACACACACACACACACACACACACACATGGATTTCACAAATTTCAGTATGACAGTTATGTCGTAAATGGTTTACTTCTGAGCATGCGCAACTCGCATCTGCACTCGGCCAGAGCCGGTGTGACTCGGCTCTCATCGGGTATGACACGTTACGCCGTAAACCGTTGACATCTGCGCATGAGCGACTCACATCTGCACTCTGTGTCTCTTACTAGTCGAGCATGGAGGACCAGGCGCTGCGGAGCCTGCTCCAGATGTTGGCCGCTGTAGCTGAGATGAACTCGGACTTTTGCGCCGCCGCGGCCGCCTACCTGCGTCGGCGGAGGGATATCATCCGGGCTCTGTGCCTCAGCTCCGGGTTCCGGGCCCGGCGGCTCCGGGCCGGGCGGCGGAGGAACCGGCGGCCCGCAGCGGAGCGCCGCTTCTGGGTGAGGCCGGGCAGGAGCAGCGCCTGGTGGGACAACTTCACCAGCGGAGCCGCGGCTCCGGAGGACTGGAGGGACAACTTCCGCATGTCCCGAGAGGCCCTGGTCCAGCTCAGCGACAGGCTGCGGCCGCACGTACAGGGAGAGACAACAGCGATGCGCGCGCCCGTGGATGTTTTGACAAAAGTTGCGTGCACGCTATTTTACCTGAGTGACGTGGGCAGACTCCGGAAGACCGCGGACGCATTCGGCCTGTCCAGGTCCTCGGTCTCGGTCTTCATCAGACAGGTAACGAAGACAGGTACTTATACTCGAGTACTGGGGTAACAGAGTACTTTTACTCGAGTACTGGGGTAATACAGTGTCTTCATTAAGAGAAATGCACACACACACACACACACACACGCAGGCACACAGAAAACACGCACAAACATGCATGCACGCATGCATGCAAACACACGCACGCACACACACTAAAAACACACACAGACACAACACCGTGACTTCTCCAAACGGCGGTATACATCAGTAAATACTAGATCTCTGTCGGTATGGTAACGCCCCCCCCCTTCCCCCCAGGTGTGCAGGGCCGTCTCCGTGGTCTTGGGCCCGGACTACATCCGGACTCCGAGCAGCGAGCAGGAAGTGAAGGACCTAGTGCGGGGGTTCAGCCGAGCCCACGGGCTGCCCCAGTGCCTCGGGGTCCTGGACTGCACCCACGTGGCGGTGAAGGCACCGACGCGGCGGTCCTCGGACTACGTCAACGCCGCGGGGGAGCACTCCCTCAACGTGCACGCTCTCTGCGACTACAGGTCCTGCTTCCTGGACGTGGTGGTGAAGTGGCCCGGCGGGGCGCCCGACGCCCGCGTCTTCACAGAGTCCAAACTCAGCTCAGACCTGAGGGACGGGACCATCCCCCCCTGCCCTAAAGAGCTGCTGCAGGTACGCAACATCTGGGTCCACATGGGATCTTCTGGGTCCATCCGGTAACATCTGGGTCCATATGGATCATATGGGTCCATTTGGGTCCATATGGGTCCGGATGATCCATATGCATCATCTGGGCCCATATGTATTATATGGGTCCATCTGGGTCCAGCCGGTAACATCTGGGTCCATATGGATCATATGGGTTCATCTGGGTCCATAAGGATCATAAGGGTCCATCTGGGTCCATTTGGGTCCATTTTGGTCCATATGGATCATCTGAGTCCATGTGGATCATCTGGGTCCATCCGGTAACATCTGGGCCTTTTTTTGCTTTTTTTTCTAGTTTGACAATTTAGATGTTGTTTAATATTATTTTTGTCACTTTGTCGTTTTTTTAACAACTTCTTTAAAAAATATATGATATTAGGGTCTAAAAACTGATTTCAGACAAATTTTGACTACTCTCATTTTTTCCATGTAACTTATTTTGTAATGTTTTGACTTTTGACACTTTTTGGGATGTTTATGTATCTTATTTTGTAATTTTTGGGTTTTTCTAAGACCTTTGACACTTTTTAGGACGGTTATGTAACTTATTTAGATTTTTTGTTTTTGTATTTTCCTCCTGTGTGTCCGCAGGGCGAGGCGGCCGTCCCGGTCTATCTCCTAGGAGACGCAGCCTTCCCGCTGCGCCCCCACCTGATGAAGGAGTACCCGGCGGGCGGGGAGACGGCGGCGGAGCGGCGGTTCAACCGGGCGCTGTGCGGGGCGCGCACCGTGATGCGCACGGCGCTGGGGCGCCTGAGGGCGCGCTGGGGCGCCCTGCGGCGCGCCATGGACATCAACATGGACGCCCTGCCCTCCGTCATCCACGCCTGCTTCGTCCTGCACAACTACTGCGAGGCGCGCGGCGAGGCGGTGGCCGAGGCGAGCCTGAACGCAGCGCTGCAGCACGACCGGGACGCCCAGCCGCCGCCCTGCGTCTCCATGGAGACGGAGGACCAGGACGCCGAGGGACGGACAGTCAGACGCGTGCTGACCGAGTTCCTCGACGCGTAATGGTGGAAACTAGAGTCCGACCGACAGAGAAAAATATAAAAAAGGATGTAAACACATAAATAACCTGTTAACATGTTGTTAAAGCTTCAGTAGGTAACTTTTGTAAAAATGTATTTTTTACATATTTGTTAAAACTGTCACTATGTCCTGACAGTAGAATATGAGACAGATAATCTGTGAAAAAATCAAGCTCCTATGGCTCCTCCCTGTGTCCCTGATGCCACTGGCAGAAATACACCGCTCCCGATCAAAACAGCCAATCAGAGCCAGGAGGAGGGTCTTAGCAGTGTCAATCACTCTCGTGTACGCTAATCACGGAGAAACAACTTTTCAGGAAAACTGCCAATTTCTCGAGTGACACCTGCTCAGAAAACAAAGACGGGGAAACAGAAGAAGACCGATGACGAAAAGCGAGCTAAAAAGAAAGAATTAAACCGAGCTCGAAATAAAACGAGGGTCAACCTAGTAGCGGCTTTTCAGAGGTGGAGGGAGCTACGCCTCCTGAAAGGATTCAACACGGATTCAATCAGAGCTAGCCACATTTCTGCTAGACATGTAAGTATCCCTGCTGGATTTGTTTCATTTATTAATAACCAGCTACACAACTAAGCTAGCGATGGTTACAGTATCGCTGGTGACAGCGCAAATCTCATTTTACCCTGTAGCTTGTTGCTAGCTAAGTCTAACAGTTAGCTTGTTGCTAGCTAAGTCTAACAGTTAGCTTGTTAGCTTGTAGCACGGCAGGAATGTTGTAGCTAACTCGTTCACCCTCAGTATAAGCCATATTGTTTCAATCCCTACATTTAGTAAACCTAAATGTGTTTTTGTCGATCATAATTAAATGCAGCTATGGTGAAACTACTTTAATTGTGCGCTGTCCCTGCCCCTGTTTCTTCCCCCTCAGGATTGGAAATCAAATGTCTGACACACATTCTTTATGCTCCTCCAACAGGTCAGACATTGCCCCAGACACAGAGCCACGTGAAGGAATCGTCTTCAGTCCAAATCAAGATGTTCAGTATTTCCTTGTGTGTACTTTGCAAAAAAAGCTGATTTATTTTACCCATATGCAAAATAAAACCTAAGACATATTCCTAAGATGTTGTTATTCCTTCCATCATTCCTACTGAAAGTTTAGTGTTTTAAATTGATCCAAAAGGTAATTCAGTAATGTGCTGTGTAAAGTGCTGCTTTTGTTCTCACAAATGAGCGATTACATAAAAAAATATTTTAAACCCTTTTATTGAAAAATATTTACAAAACTTAATAGAAATATTTTTTTTTTATATTTTATACATCATTTAATGTAATGTTTTTGCCTGTTATGTTTAATTTATTGGCAATAAAGACAGATTTTTGTTAACAAAATGTTTTTCTGAACATCAATGACGTTCAAAACGGTGATAACTAAAACAGATATACAACACACCATGTATACAGGGTGTATATGTATGTATACATGATACATGTGTATACAGGGTGTATATGTATGTATACATGATACATGTGTATACAGGGTGTATATGTATGTATACATGATACATGTGTATACAGGGTGTATATGTATGTATACATGATACATGTGTATACAGGGTGTATATGTATGTATACATGATACATGTGTATACAGGGTGTATATGTATGTATACATGATACATGTGTATACAGGGTGTATATGTATGTATACATGATACATGTGTATACAGGGTGTATATGTATGTATACAGGATACATGTGTATACAGGGTGTATATGTATGTATACATGATACATGTGTATACAGGGTGTATATGTATGTATACATGATACATGTGTATACAGGGTGTATATGTATGTATACATGATACATGTGTATACAGGGTGTATATGTATATATATACATGATACATGTGTATACAGGTTGTATATGTATGTATACATGATACATGTGTATACAGGGTGTATATGTATGTATACATGATACATGTGTATACAGGGTGTATATGTATGTATACATGATACATGTGTATACAGGGTGTATATGTATGTATACAGGATACATGTGTATACAGGGTGTATATGTATGTATACAGGATACAGGGTGTATATGTATGTATACATGATACATGTGTATACAGGGTGTATATGTATGTATACAGGATACAGGGTGTATATGTATGTATACATGATACATGTGTATACAGGGTGTATATGTATGTATACATGATACATGTGTATACATATGTATTGCATCTTGGAAGTTTGTGATCAATACTGTATGGTGATGTAACCAAGTGGTGTCCCATTTCATAGGGGGATGTTTTCACCCCTACCCCTTACCCCTTGGTTTCAAGGACCAAGGGGTAAGATGGAGAAATGGGATTCAGCCTAAGACCACGTTTTCTCAGAATTCCCTACATATATATATATATATATATATATATATATATATATATATATATATATATATATATATATATATATATATATATGTAAATAATATATGTAAATAGATTGAAAAGCTTTACGTTTCGGCTGCTTCTTTCCATCTGTGCAGAGTTTCTCTTCATGCACCCTGACTCATACATGTTGTATTTATCTTCCCAACACGTCGTCTTTCACACTTTCTCTGTTTGTTTCTGGAGATTTCTCCGAAATTTACCGAAAGTTAGAAAATGCATCACGTTCATATTTAAAAAGAAAACTTGTAACACAGAAAAGAGACGGATAGATTTTAGATATTTATCTAAAATGAGGCCACAACATTAACGACTGCCCCCCAAATCAGCACGGGGTCCCCACAAGTAACTGGTAACACACACACACACACACACACACACACACACATACACACAGACACACACACACACACACACACACACACACACACACACACACACACAGACACACAGACACACAGACACACACAGACACACACAGAATGAGGTTAGTCTGATAATCTCTTGTCTTTAATCAGAGCGCTAACATGCGTGCTACGTGTTAGCATCAAGCTCTTTAACATTACAAGGATTAAAGGCTCAGTTCACCCAAATTACACACACACACACACAGACACACACACGGGGCTGATGGGAACTGAGGGGGCAGGTTATTAATTGTTCAGAAACAGGAAGTGTGTCATCGCTAACAGCCTGTCAATCAGAGTCATCCCAGTCCTGCAGGAGGAAATGAGAACCAGGTGACACACACACTCACACACACACACACACACTACACACACACACACACACACACACACACACACACACACACACACTCGCTGATTCTCAGAGAAACTTCATGAACCCAGCTGTTCATATCCAGATACCATCATGTGTGTTATTTTAATACAAATTAGATTAAGGTGTTACATAAATACTGTGAACGCATCAAAACTCTCACTCCTCAGAGAAACACACACAGCCCATATATATTTATACAGTATATATATATATATATATATATACTGTATATTTATTTATACACACACTCACACACGCAGACACACAGACAGAGGGAGACTCGAGGTATACTTAGAAAAAATAATAATCTGTTTTATGAACATTAGAATAGTTACTAGTTACTTTAGTTACTAGTTACTTTAGTTACTAGTTACTTTGGTTACTAGTTACTTTGGTTACTCCGCTACATTCATCTGACAGCTTTAGTTACTAGTTACTTTAGTTACTAGTTACTTTAGTTACTCCGCTACATTCATCTGACAGCTTTAGTTACTAGTTACTTTAGTTACTCCTCTACATTCATCCGACAGCTTTAGTTACTAGTTACTTTAGTTACTCCACTACATTCATCTGACAGTTTTAGTTACTAGTTACTTTAGTTACTAGTTACTTTAGTTACTCCGCTACATTCATCTGACAGCTTTAGTTACTAGTTACTTTAGTTACTCCACTACATTCATCTGACAGCTTTAGTTACTAGTTACTTTAGTTACTCCGCTACATTCATCTGACAGCTTTAGTTACTAGTTACTTTAGTTACTAGTTACTTTAGTTACTAGTTACTTTAGTTACTCCTCTACATTCATCCGACAGCTTTAGTTACTAGTTACTTTAGTTACTAGTTACTTTAGTTACTCCTCTACATTCATCCGACAGCTTTAGTTACTAGTTACTTTAGTTACTAGTTACTTTAGTTACTCCTCTACATTCATCCGACAGCTTTAGTTACTAGTTACTTTAGTTACTAGTTACTTTAGTTACTCCGCTACATTCATCTGACAGCTTTAGTTACTAGTTACTTTAGTTACTAGTTACTTTAGTTACTCCGCTACATTCATCTGACAGCTTTAGTTACTAGTTACTTTAGTTACTAGTTACTTTAGTTACTAGTTACTAGTTACTATATTTACTTTCCACATTCAGATTCCTGCACACTAAACACATGCAGCTAATAATCTGATTATTATTATTATAAGGTAACCATAGCAACAATATAACGCTGAGATGATGAGACCGTTAAAGACACAATCTGCTGAGACTTACACTGAAGGAACATTATTAGCAGAGCCAGTCAAGGGGGGGGGATACAGTTAGGTTGCAGTTAAGCTGTAAAATAAATTCACACACACACACACACACACACAGACACACACACACACACTCACAGACACACACACACACTCTCACACACACACACACACACTCACAGACACACACACACACACTCACAGACACACACACACACACTCACACACACACACACACACTCACAGACACACACACACACACTCACAGACACACACACACACACTCACAGACACACACACACACACACACACACACACACACACTCACAGACACACACACACACACTCACAGACACACACACACACACTCACAGCACACACACACACACACACACACACACTCACAGACACACACACTCACAGACACACACACACACACTCACAGACACACACACACACTCACAGACACACACACACACACACACTCACAGACACACACACACACACACACACACTCACAGACACACACACACACACTCACAGCACACACACACACACACACACACACACACACATACACTCACAGACACACATACACATACAGAGCGAGTGAACAGGAAGTTAAACAGCTGCAACACTCACACACAGACCACAAGAACAAGATGTGTCTCACACACACACACACACACACACACACACACACACACACACACACACACACACACACACACACACACACACACAGTGTGAGGACTCACCCGCAGGCAGCAGCAGGATCAGAGCGCTCAGATAAACAGACAGGAGACTGGACATGATTCAGAGAGAGAGAGAGAACGGACAGATGAGGAAAGGATTGAGAGTGATTGAGAGACAAAGAGAGAGAGACGGAGGTGTGATGTCCTCACCAACTGAGACCTGAATGAATGAGAGACAGGGAGAGAGAAAGGAAGAGAGAAAAGGGGAGGAGTGGGAGGGGGAGGGAGGAGGAGGGCTCTGGTTTTCTGCCAAGTTTGTTCCCCATTTGCAAAACATGAGCAGAGACAAAGAGAGGGAGAGACATAGAGAAAAAGAGAGAGAGAGGGAAAGACAGAGAGAGAGAGACATAGAGAGAAAGAGAGAGAGAAGAGAGAGAGAGTGAGAGACATAAAGAGAGAGAGAAAGAGAGTGAGAGACATAAAAACAGCGAGAACGACAGAGAGAGACACAGAGAAAGAGAGAGAAACAGAGAAAGAGAAAGAGACAGAAAGAGAGAGAGACAGAGACAGAGAGAGGGAGAGAAAGACAGAGAGAGAGTGAGTGAGAAAGAGAGACAGAGAGAGAGAGTGAGAGAGACCAAGGCAGAGAGAGTGAGAGAGAGAGAGAGAGAGAGAGAGGCAGAGAGACAGAGAGCAGAGAGAGTGCAGAGAGACAGAGAGAGGGAGAGAGATAGAGAGAGACAGAGTGAGAAAGAGAGACAGAGAGAGGGAGAGGGAGAGAGACAGAGAGAGAGAGGGAGAGAAAGAGCAGACAGAGAGAGAGAGAGAGACAGAGAGAGAGAGAGTGAGACAGAGAGAGTGAGAAAGGCAGAGAGACAGAGGGAGAGAGACAGAGAGAGAGAGAGAGAGAGAGAGTTTGCAGGTAACATCTGTAACGCGAGTAGCGGCTCTGCTTCGTGACCTCGGGGCGAATAGCAACAAAAATGTAAATAAAAAGCCATTCTAAAAGTTTTAACGTGGTTTAATGTCTCTTTAACGTTCTCTCTCATATTACTCCTCATATCCACTGAAAACGGTAAAAAAAAGAAAAAGAGAAAGAAACAAAGTCCGATTTGTCCGTATTTAGGTACATTAAACCACAGAAGAAGAAAACTGGATTTCGGTTTAGTTTTTTTGACAGGCTAAAGGATTCATGCCTGGAGTTAGGAGACCACTGCCCCCCCCCCGATCAGAGGAGACCACTGCCCCCCCCCCGATCAGAGGAGACCACTGCCCCCCCCCCGATCAGAGGAGACCACTGCCCCCCCCGATCAGAGCCAGCTCCTCTTTAGGAGCGAGTTCAGACTCGTCGACCACGTCTCTGCTGACACAAAGTTTGGAGGAAGATTCCCCCGCGTGCTGCTAGGCAAACGATGCAGGCAGGCAGGAAAAGTCAAAGAGCAATTAAAAAATCAATAAATCATCAGGAGTGTGGAAACGTCAACAAAAAGGGACAAAAAATGTTGATCAAAGAGTAAAAAAAGCAACAAAATGACAAAAACAGCTGATATCTTGCCCATAGGATATATATATTATATAAAGAATATAATATACTGTATATAATATAATCGTATATGTGCGATATACTGTATGTGTGTATATATGTGTGTATATGTGTGTATATGTGTGTATATGTGTGTATATGTGTGTATATGTGTGTTTATTGTGTTATGGTTGTCTTGCTACTGGATGGCTAAAATTTATTTCTGGATGAATAAAGCATCTATCCATCTATCTATCTATCTATCTATCTATCTATCCATCTATCTATCTATATCTCCATCTCTCCATCTATCTATCTATCTATCTATCTATCCATCTATCTATCTATCTATCTATATCTCCATCTCTCCATCTATCTATCTATCTATCTATCTATCTATCTATCTATCTATCTATCTATCTATCTATCTATCTATCTATCTATCTTTATCCATCTATCCATCTATCTCTCTATCCATCTCTCTATCTATCCATCTATCTATCTATCTATTCATCTATCCATCCATCCATCCAATAATACATGAGATATTTTAGCAGTTTGAGAAACCCTCCGAGCCGAGGTCTCAGGTTTTTGTGTTTCCTGTAACACACATTGTCTCAATCAGACCCCCCAACAGCTCAGGGACCCGGAGCCTGATCCCGAGTCTGTGTTTAAGGGTCTGCTCCTTTAACGGTTCCTGCCTCGGCCAGAAAGCCTCTTTTGTTCCTGGATGCGCAGCTGGAGGCGAAACAATAGACCCCGAGTCTGCTTTCTATTTTCAGTCTCACCGCGAAGTGACATCATCAGTGATGTCAGCAACCACCAAATATGGTCGCTCGGAGTGTGAGAGAGAGGAAGCATCAGCGGCCGCTCTGTCGGGGACTTCAACCGGCAACCCCGGCTGCTCTGTGCACCCCTCCTGCTGACCTCGGGTCAGATTTCAGTTTCTTTCAAGCAACTTGTCCAAAAAGCAGTAACGTGGCGGGAAAAAAAGTGACAAAAATGTCAGAAAACGTTTAAAAAAACGTTGAAAAAACAACAAAAATGTCTTAAAAAGTAAATAAAAGTACAGACAAAAACCTCGAGACCAACACGTTAATCAGCACCTTCCTTCCTTCCTTCCTTTCTTTCTTTCTTCCTTTCTTTCCTTTCTTCTCTTCCTTCTTTTCATCTTTCTTTTCTCTTTCTTTCTTTCTTTCTTTCTTCCCTTCTTTTCATCTTTCTTCTTTCTTTTCTCTTTCTTCCTTTCTTTCTTTCTTAACCTTTCTTTCCTTCCTTCTTTTCATCTTTCTTTCTTTCATTTCTCTTTCTTTCCTTTCTTCCCTTCGTTCTTGTCATCTTTCTTTCTTTCTTTTCTCTTTCTTCCTTACTTTCTTCCCTTCCTTCTTGTCATCTTTCTTTCTTTCTTTTCTCTTTCTTCCTTTCTTTCTTTTTTAACCTTTCTTTCCTTCCTTCTTTTCATCTTTCTTTCTTTCTTTTCTCTTTCTTCCTTACTTTCTTCCCTTCCTTCTTGTCATCTTTGTTTCTTTCTTTTCTCTTTCTTCCTTACTTTCTTTCCTTTCTTCCGTTCCTTCTTTTAATCTCTCTGTCTCTTTTCTTTTTTTTCCTTTCTTTCAGTACCTATACATGCACTAATGAAGAGATGTCAGACTGTGTGTGTGTGTGTGTGTGTGTGTGTGTGTGTGTGTGTGTGTGTGTGTGTGTGTGTGTGGGGGGGGGGGGGGGGGGGTGCATATCATTTACATTATTTAATTTATTTTAATAAAAGAACTTTGAAAAAGTTTCAAAAATGTCAGAAAACCCATTCACCCTTTGAACAATTATTATCATTAATAATAATAATAATAATAATAATAATAATAATAATAATAATAATAATAATGTATCCTTTATTAATCCCACAAGGCAAAATTATAATTTACACTCTGTTGTTACACACATTACACACAAGAACTACACAACTTAACCCTTTAAAGTCAGCAGACTGCATGCTGGGACGCCGTTCACAATGCTATTGCTAGTCAGGGGGATGCTAATGCTAGTCAGGGGGATGCTAATGCTAGTCAGGGGGATGCTAATGCTAGTCAGGGGGATGCTAATGGTTGCTAATGGCTCTCTTTGTGTGGAGGACGTCCAGCTGAGAAGACCGAGGGACGTCCAGCTGGGAGGGGGGGGGGGGTGTACTTCCACAAGGAAATGTTACGTTTCCCCCACATGTTGTGTCTCTTTGCAGTTGTGTTGTGTGTGTCTGTTGTTGGTCATAAGTGTGTCCTTTGGGGTTGTTTTGTGTCTCTTTTAGTCATTAATGTGTCCTTTGGGGTTGTTCTGTGTCTCTTTTAGTCATAAGTGTGTCCTTTGGGGTTGTTTTGTGTCTCTTTTAGTCATAAGTGTGTCCTTTGGGGTTGTTTTGTGTCTCTTTTAGTCATTAGTGTGTCCTTTGGGGTTGTTCTGTGTCTCTTTTAGTCATAAGTGTGTCCTTTGGGGTTGTTTTGTGTCTCTTTTAGTCATAAGTGTGTCCTTTGGGGTTGTTTTGTGTCTCTTTTAGTCATTAGTGTGTCCTTTGGGGTTGTTTTGGGTCTCTTTTGGTCATTAGTGTGTCCTTTGGGGTTGTTT
>CM057245.1:31162966-31170466 GCA_029931835.1 Etheostoma nigrum
GGGTGTGTTGAAGCCCAAATGTTCCAGTTTTCCCACCAGGTGCTGAGGGATGATGGTATTAAACGCTGAACTGAAGTCCAGAAACAGCATCCGCACATGGGTGTTCTTCTCCTCCAGATGTGCAAGGCTCAGGTGAAGAGCGGAGGAGATGGCATCCTCAGTGGAGCGGTTTCGCCGGTAGGCAAACTGAAACGGGTCGAATGTTGGAGGAAGACTGGAGACAATGTGGTTTTTCACCAGCCTTTCAAAACACTTCATAATGATGGGAGTCAATGCAACAGGCCGGTAATCATTGAAACAGGTGACTTGGGGTTTCTTCGGCACCGGAATGATGGAAGCAAACTTAAAACATGCTGGCACTGTGGCTTGGTCCAGCGAGATGTTAAAAATGTCTGTAAACACACCAGCCAGCTGACCTGCACATTCCTTTAGCACCCTCCCAGGTATGTTGTCAGGACCTGGTGCCTTCCGCGGGTTGACTCTGCTCAGAGTCCTCCATACGTCGGCTGTGTCAAGGCAGAGGACCTCCTCTTCCTGATGTGAAACAGCCTTCACTGCTGGAGTGCTGTTTAGTGCCTCAAACCTCCCAAAGAAGTTATTTAGCCCATTTAGGAAATCAGCATCAACTTCACCCACCGGGACGGAGGGCGTGTTGTAATCCGTAATCGCCCGTATGCCTTTCCACATACTCCTGGTGTTGCTGGCGTCGTGGAACAGATGCTGGATTTTCTGGTTATGGTTTTGCTTCGCTAACCTAATGGCACGGTTCAGGGTGGCTCTCGCCGTCCTCAATGCCTCCTTGTCTCCACTCTTGAAGGCTGAGTTCCGTGCTTTTAGCGCTTGGCGGACCTCCTCAGTCACCCAGTGCCGTTGATTGGCTCGGGTAGTGATGGTCTTTGTTGTGCTGACCTCCTCAATGCAGTAGTTGATGTAGGCTACAACAGTCATAGCGTACTCATCAACGTTGATCTTGTTGTCATATGTTGCTGCAGATTTAAACATGTCCCAATCAGAGCACTCAAAACAGTCCTGGAGTGCCTCCATGGCTCCCTCCTTCCAGGCCCTCACCTGCTTCACTATAGGTTTTGCTCTGATCAGCAGGGGCCTATAGGCAGGGATAAGCATCACAGAAAGGTGGTCTGAAGAGCCGAGGTGAGGGCGGGGGGCTGCTTTGAATGCGTTTTTTATGTTTGTATAGACTAAATCCAGAGTGTTCTCTCCCCGAGTAGCAAAATCCACATGTTGGTAGAAATGAGGGAGAACAGTTTTCATATTTGCCTGATTAAAATCCCCAGCAATAATGAAAACACCCTCTGTGTGTGCAGATTGCAACTCAGAGACAGTCCGATAGAGAACACTCATGGCCTCCTTTGTATCAGCACTGGGGGGCACATAAACCGCTGTGATGGTAACAACAGTGAACTCTCTAGGCAGGTAAAACGGTCTGCAGCTAACAGTCAGAAACTCTATGTCCGGAGAGCAGAAACTTGTGACTATTCTAGGATTTTTACACCAGTTACTATTGATGTAAACACAGAGACCGCCTCCTCGGCTCTTACCACTGAGTTCTTTATTTCTGTCGGCACGGAAAATAGCTAGCCCCTCCAGGCTAACAGCGTTGTCCGGGATCGATGATGTTAGCCATGTCTCTGTCAGGATAAGAGCGCAGCAGTCTCTAAATTCCCTCTTTGCTGAAAACTCAAGTTTCAGATGATCTATTTTATTGTCCAGTGAGCGAACGTTGGAGAGCAGAATAGATGGAAGCGATGGTCTGTAGGGGTTAGCCTTTAGCTTGGCTGTCAAACCTCCGCGACAGCCGCGTTTCTTCTGCCGGCTGCACCGCTTCCGCTTAGCTCTCCTCCTCCAGCATGAACTGCTCAGCACATCCGTGGCATCGCAGGCCTCCGGGACTTGTTCCCGGAGCACTCCGAAGCCCCGTAGACAATCGAGCGTGGTAGTGGTTACAAGTCCAAATAAACTACATGACCGTAACTCCAGCAAACGCTGGCGGTCAAGTAATGATCGGCTGGATTGATAATTTGTTTGCAGCCAATTTGGCGGCATTTTGAAGAAATATCCGCAAATTGGACGGAGCTGTATGCCAGCCGCTGCCTGCCTAGGGCGCCGCCTTACCACCATGGTAAAGCATGGTTACCGACAGAGGGATGGATCTCTCTCTCTCTCATCCACCTCCTCTAGACAGAGGGATGGATCTCTCTCTCTCTCTCTCATCCACCTCCTCTAGACAGAGAGATGGATCTCTCTCTCTCTCTCTCATCCACCTCCTCTAGACAGAGGGATGGATCTCTCTCTCTTTCACCCACCTCCTCTAGACAGAGGGATGGATCTCTCTCTCTCTCTCTCTCATCCACCTCCTCTAGACAGAGGGATGGATCTCTCTCTCTCTCTCTCGCATCCACCTCCTCTAGACAGAGGGATGGATCTCTCTCTCTCTCTCTCTCTCATCCACCTCCTCTAGACAGAGGGATGGATCTCTCTCTCTCTCTCTCTCATCCACCTCCTCTAGACAGAGGGATGGATCTCTCTCTCTCGCTCTCTCATCCACCTCCTCTAGACAGAGGGAAGGATCTCTCTCTCTCTCATCCACCTCCTCTAGACAGAGGGATGGATCTCTCTCTCTCATCCACCTCCTCTAGACAGAGGGATGGATCTCTCTCTCTCTCTCATCCACCTCCTCTAGACAGAGGGATGGATCTCTCTCTCTCTCTCACCCACCTCCTCTAGACAGAGGGATGGATCTCTCTCTCTCTTCTCTCTCTCATCCACCTCCTCTAGACAGAGGGAAGGATCTCTCTCTCTCTCTCTCATCCACCTCCTCTAGACAGAGAGATGGATCTTTCTCTCTCTCATCCACCTCCTCTAGACAGAGGGATGGATCTCTCTCTCTCTCGCTCTCATCCTCCTCTAGACGGAGGGATGGATCTCTCTCTCTCTCTCTCTCATCCACCTCCTCTAGACAGAGGGATGGATCTCACTCTCTCTCTCATCCACCTCCTCTAGACAGAGGGATGGATCTCTCTCTCTCATCCACCTCCTCTAGACAGAGGGATGGATCTCTCTCTCTCTCTCTCTCATCCACCTCCTCTAGACAGAGAGATTGATCTCTCTCTCTGTCTCTCACCCACCTCCTCTAGACAGAGGGATGGATCTCTCTCTCTCTCTCTCTCACCCACCTCCTCTAGACAGAGGGATGGATCTCTCTCTCTCTCTCTCTCATCCCCCTCCTCTGGACAGAGGGATGGATCTCTCTCTCTCTCTCTCGTCCACCTCCTCTAGACAGAGGGATATCTCTCTCTCTCATCCACCTCCTCTAGACAGAGGGATGGATCTCTCCCTCTCTCTCTCTCTCTCTCTCATCCACCTTCTCTAGACAGAGGGGTGGATCTCTCTCTCTCGCTCTAATCCACCTCCTCTAGACAGAGGGATGGATCTCTCCCTCTCTCTCTCTCTCATCCACCTTCTCTAGACAGAGGGATGGATCTCTCTCTCTCTCTCTCTCTCATCCACCTCCTCTAGACAAAGGGATGGATCTCTCTCTCTCTCACCCTGTTATGGGATGGCAGGCGAAAGAGGACCAAGATGCAGGTTGGCGGGCAAACACAGGCTGATTTATTGAAAAACAAAAAGCAATCCACAAGGGCAAATACAGTCCAAACAAGAAGTCATGGGAAGCACTGAGAAAAGCCGAATCCCAGGAACACAAGAAGTCCACAAAACCAAAAATGAAAAAGAGTCCAAAAACAGGCAGCAAACAGGCAGACAGGACACCACGACGGGACGCACAAACTGGAATGATCTAGCAAGAGACAAAGGGAACACAGGGGTTAAATACAAGAGGTAACGAGGTAACAGGGAACAGGTGAGACATTAGGGCGGGGCAGGACAATCAGACAGACCAACGTGAAGCTAGACAAGACTAGACAAGACAGGAAACCATACTATCACAATAAAACAGGGCGTAGATACCGGCTCGGCCTGGACAGGTTCAAGGACAGATCGGACAGGTACGGACATAGAGGGGACGGGGACAGAGACACGAACAGGCACGGAGATAGGGACAGGGACAGTGACGGGGACAATCACAGAGACAGGGTCAGACACAAGTCCAGGGAAACTAGGACTAAGGGGGGCTAAGACCTGAGGGACTTGGATTCCTGAGGGCCTGGGACCAGGACCGGAGGAAGCCAGGGGACTGGATCTGAGGGGACTGGGTCCCGGAGAACCCCTAGGCCTGAAACCAGAGGGACCCTGGCAGCCAGTGCCCAGGGAGGGCAGAGGCCCAGACACTGGCTGGGGGTCGGCGGCTGGGGGTCCACGGTGGCGGTCGGCGGCTGCTCGGTCTGCGCCAACTCCTGGGCAGCCCGAGCCCGCGCATCCCGAGCCCGCGCTGCCCGGACCGTTTAGACCGGACCGTTTAGACCCCTTGGGGGAACCCACAGGTGGCGACCCATGGGGGAGCTGGTCCGCGGTGACTCCCGGGGAGGACTGTTCAGTTGAGACTCCCCGGGAAGGCTGGTCCGGGGTAGCTCCCGGAACACCGGTATAAGCCGGTTCCGCCGATTCCGGGAGGGGGCCAAACTCCTTGTCTACCTCCTCCCACCGCACCATCATCAGGTGCCACGTTAATGTGGAATCCTCCTCGTGAAGGCGGCGGAATGTAGCCGACATGAAGTCCGCCGTGGGATCAAGGGGGTGGAGGAGGGGTGCAAAAACATAACCTACTTGGTCCATGATCTTGGCTAGATAATTCTGTTATGGGATGGCAGGACCAAAGAGGACCAAGATGCAGGTTGGCGGGCAAACACAGGCTGATTTATTGAAAAACAAAAAGCAAACACAGTCCAAACAAGAAGTCACGGGGAGCACTGAGAAAGGCCAAATCCCAGGAACACAAGAAGTCCACAAAACCAAAAAGGAAAAAGAGTCAAAAAACAGGCAGCAAACAGGCAGACAGGACACCACGACGGGACGCACAAACTGGAATGATCTAGCAAGAGACAAAGGGAACACAGGGGTTAAATACAAGAGGTAACGAGGTAACGAGGGAACAGGTGAGACATTAGGGCGGGGCAGGACAATCAGACAGACCAACGTGAAGCTAGACAAGACTAGACAAGACAGGAGACCATACTATCACAATAAAACAGGGCGTAGATACTAACCGGGGAACACAAGACAGGACCAGCAACACAAGACCACGGAGAAAACAGACAAAAACACAAGGAGGCCAAGGAAAGAGAAACATAAACCCAAACAAAACCCCAAACCACAACAGTACCCCCCCCCCCCCCCCAAAGACAGATCCCAGATGTCAAAAACAAAAACCCAAAGGGGAACAAAAAACAACCCAGAGAGGGCGGAAGACACCAGGAAAGAGGGGACCGAGAAACCAGGGGACCCAAGGGCACAAGGAGCGAGGGCACAAGGACACTAGGCAGAGGCAGAGGGAACCATTGGGAAGGAGGGAGCAAAAGAGACAAGAGTAGACGAAAGAGGAGACAAGACAAAGAGAGGAGAGACAAGGCGGAGAAGAGGAGACAAAGGAGGCGAGGAAACAAGACAAAAGGGACAAGGAGACAGGTAAGGGGCGAAAGCGGAGAAAGGAGACGAGCGAAGGGCATGAGAAAAGACACCCGAAAAGAGCACAAGAAGAGGAGGTGGGACAGGAGAGGGAAAACAAAAGGGGACAGATAAGGGAACGAGATGGACAAGGAGGGGAGGAGAGGCGAGACAAAGAGAGGCTAGGTTACAAGAGGCGAGAGGACAAGGAAACGAAACGACAAGGGGACGGAACAACAAGAAAAGACAAGATGAAAGGAGGGACGAGATGAAGAGAGGGAGGAACAAGGAGGGGTGTCAGGACGAAAAGAGGGAACGTAACGAGATGAAAAGGGGGGCGAGACGAGGAAAAGGCACAAGGAAACAGGGTACAAGGACCGGGCACGAGGAAGACTAGAAAAAGGGCTGAAGACAGGTGGCGAGCGAGGGATCAGAGGAGAGGAAACAAATGAGGGATTAGGGATAGGGAATACAGAGAGAGAGGATAGGAGAGACATAGGGTGAGGCTGACCGAGACAGAGAAGAAGAGAGACAAAGAGATGAAAAAACGCAGAGAGCCAGACAGGCAAAGAGGGAGCAAGACAGACAGACACAGTGACTGAGAGGGAGAGACACAGAGAGCAAGGCCGACAGGAATGGAAAAAGAGACAGAACGTCAAATATACACAGACCGAGCGAGACAGGGACACAGAGAGCAAGACAGACAGACACAGGGAACAATAGAGACAGAGCAATGGTGACAAGTAAAGGGACGTGGCTAGGACGGAGGGAGACAAGCGAGGGAGTGGAGGAGAGGGACAAGAGAAAGGGAGCAGAGAAGGTACCAGTGGAAGGCACAGAGAGAGCAAAAGGGAGCACGGAGAGAGGGAGAAAGACAGAGATCGAGATGGAGTGGGAAAAAACGGAGAGGCACAGGGAAAGTCACCCACACAAACAACCAGAAAAAGGGAGAGAAAAGGACAGAAACCCAGGGAGCAAGACAGACACAGGGAAAGAGAAACAAAACGTGGAAAACACAGACGCATACAGAAAGAGCGAGACCGGCAAGGAACAGAGAGAGGGTTTGCGTGAGAGCGGTAGAGAGACAAAAAGCGAGCAAAACAGACAGACACAGGGACCAAATGAGACAATGGGGAAGAGAGAGACAAAACGAGGGAAACAGACGCACACAGAAGAGGGCGAGACACCCACATAAACTGGGAAAAGGAAGCGAAAAGGGACAGAGCGAGGTGAACACACAGAGAGACCGGGCGAACGGAGAGGGAGGCAAAGACATCGAGAGCAAGAGGCAATGAGGGAGACAAACAAGGAGACAAAGCAACACAGAGTGAAGGAGAGGAACAAGGAGAGCTAGACGGACAGACACATGGAGTGGCAGAGACAAGGCGAGAGGCACATGGAGAGACAGCGGCAGTGAAACAAACAAAGAGATAAAGCAACAAGACGGGACAGAACGAGAGGTGACTAGAGAGGGACGGGGCCAGGAGACAAAACGAGGGGGACACTGACACAGGGGCAGAGGAGACAGGGAACATAGCCAGGAGGCGCGAGGGAATGCCTGAGTGGGTGTACGAAAAAGCCCGCGGAGGGGCACACGACGAAGCCCAGTAGAGGGCGCTTTAGGGACGCGAGGATGCCCACGAGGGGGCGCACGATGGGCGCGAGAAAGCCCACGGGGGGCGCACGAGGGACGCGAGAAAGCCCACGGGGGGCGCACGAGGGACGCGAGGAAGCCCACGGGGGGCGCACGAAGGACGCGAGGAAGCCCACGGGGGGCGCACGAGGGACGCGAGGAAGCCCACGGGGGGCGCACGAAGGACACGAGGAAGCCCACGGGGGGCGCACGAAGGACCCGAGGAAGCCCACGGGGGCCGCACGAAGGACACGAGGAAGCCCACGGGGGGCGCACGATGGACACGA
>CM057245.1:31182966-31195466 GCA_029931835.1 Etheostoma nigrum
CACACACGCTTACACACACTCACACACACTTACACACACACTTACACACACACACGCTTACACACACACACAGGCTTACATACACACACACACACACGCTCACACTCACACGCACACACGCTTACACACACACACACACGCTTACACACACACGCTTACACACACACACAGACACACGCTTACACACACACATACACACACTTACACACACACGCTTACAAACACACACACGCTTACACACACACACGCTTACACAAACAGGCTTACACACACGCTTACACACACGCTTACACACACACAAACACGCTTTCACACACACACACACGCTTACACACACACACGCTTACACACACACACACGCTTACACACACACACGCTTACACACACACACGCTTACACACACACACACACACACAGGCTTACATACACACACACACACACACACGCTCACACACACACACACACACGCTTACACACACACACACACGCTTACACACACACACAGGCTTACACACACATACACAGGCTTACATACACACACACACACGCTCACACACACACACACGCTTACACACACACACACACTTACACACACACACACAGGCTTACACACACACACGCTTACACACACGCTTACACACACACACACGCTTACACACACACACACATGCTTACAAACACACACACGCTTACACACACACACACACACACGCTTACACACACACACACACGCTTACACACACACACACACACACGCTTACACACACACACAAACAGGCTTACACACACGCTTACACACACACACGCTTACACACACAAACGCTTACACACACACACACACACTTACACACACACAACCACACACACACACGCTTACACACACGCTTACACACACACACACGCTTACACACACACACGCTTACACACACACACACTCGCTTACACACACACATGCTTACACACACACACACACACGCTTACACACACACACACGCCTACACACACACACACGCTTACACACACACACACACACACACGCTTAGACACACACACACGCTTACACACGCTTAGACACACACACACGCTTACACACACACGCTTACACACACACACGCTTACACACACACAGACACGCTTACACACACACACACAGACACGCTTACACACACACGCTTACACACACACACGCTTACACACACACACACACACACACGCTTAGACACACACACACACGCTTAGACACACACACACGCTTACACACACACACTACTAATACACACACGCTTACACACACACACACATACACACGCTTACACACACACACACGCTTACACACAAACATACGCTTAGACACACACACGCGCTTACACACACACACACGCTTACACACACACACACGCTTACACACACACACGCTTAAACACAAACACACACACACGCTTACACACACACACACGCTTACACACACACACACACGCTTACACACACACGCTTACACACACACACACGCTTACACACACACACGCACACACGCTTACACACACACATACACGCTTACACACACAAACACATGCTTACACACACACACACACGCTTACACACACACACACACGACTACACACACACACACGCTTACACACACACACACACACACACACGCTTAGACACACACGCTTAGACACACACACACGCTTACACACGCTTAGACACACACACACGCTTACACACACACACACGCTTACACACACACAGACACGCTTACACACACACACACAGACATGCTTACACACACACGCTTACACACACACACACACGCTTACACACACACGCGCTTACACACACACACACACACACACGCTTACACACACACACACACACACACACACGCTTAGACACACACACACGCTTACAAACACACACATGCTTACAGACACACACTACTAATACACACACGCTTACACACACACACACATACACACGTTTACACACACACACACACGCTTACACACACACACACACACACAAACACGCTTAGACACACACACACCCTTACACACACACACGCTTACACACACACACACACACGCTTACACACACACACATACGCTTACACACACACACGCTTACACACACACACATGCTTACACACACACACGCTTACACACACAAACACATGCTTACACACACAAACATACATGCTTACACACACACACACACACTTACACACACACACACGCCTACACACACACACACGCTTACACACACACACACACACGCTTAGACACACACACACACACGCTTAGACACACACACGCTTACACACGCTTAGACACATACACACGCTTACACACACACACACACGCTTACAAACACACACACAGACACGCTTACACACACACACACAGAAATCCTTACACACACACGCTTACACACACACACACACACACACACGCTTACACACACACACACGCTTACACACACACACGCTTACACACACACACACACACACGCTTACACACACACGCTTACACACACACACACACACGCTTAGACACACACACACGCTTACACACACACACTACTAATACACACACACTTACACACACACACATACACACGCTTACACACACACACACACACACACACGCTTAGACACACACACACGCTTACACACACACACACGCTTACACACACACGCTTACACACACACACACGCTTACACACACACACACACACGCTTACACATACACACGCTTAAACACAAACACACACACACACGCTTACACACACACACACGCTTACACACACACACACACGCTTACACACACACACACACACGCTTACACACACACACACACACGCTTACACACACAAACACATGCTTACACACACACACACACACATGCTTACACACACACACACGCTTACACACACACACGCCTACACACACACACACGCTTAGACACACGCTTACACACACACATGCTTACACACACACACGCTTACACACACACTTAGACACACACACACGCTTAGAAACACACACACGCTTACACACACACACGCTTACACACACACACGCTTACACACACAGACACGCTTACACACACACACACAGAAATGCTTACACACAAACGCTTACACACACACACACACGCTTACACACACACACGCTTACACACACACACACACACACGCTTACACACACACACACAGGCTTAGACACACACACACGCTTACACACACACACTACTAATACACACACGCTTACACACACACACACATACACACGCTTACACACACACACACACACACACGCTTAGACACACACACACGCTTACACACACACACACGCTTACACACACACGCTAACACACACATGCTTACACACACACACACGCTTACACACACACACACGCTTACACACACACACGCTTACACACACACACACGCTTACACACACACACACACACACGCTTAGACACACACGCTTACAAACACACACGCTTACACACACACACACACACACACGCTTACACACACACATGCTTACACACACACACACGCTTACACACACACACACACACGCTTACACACACACACACACACGCTTACACACACACACACACGCTTACACACACACACGCTAACACACACACACACGCTTACACACAAACGCTTACACACACACACACACACACACGCTTACACACACACACGCTTACACACACACACGCTTACACACACACACGCTTACACACACACACACACGCTTACACACACACACACGCTTACACACACACACACACACGCTTACACACACACACACACGCTTACACACACACACACGCTTACACACACACACACTTACACACACACACACACACACACGCTTAGACACACACACACACACACACGCTTAGACACACATACACACACACGCTTAAACACACACACACGCTTACACACGCTTAGACACACACACGCTTACACACACACACACGCTTACACACACACACACACAGACACGCTTACACACACACGTTTACACACACACACACAGACACGCTTACACACACACGCTTACACACACACACACGCGTACACACACACACGCGCTTACACACACACACGCGCTTACACACACACACACGCTTACACACACACACACGCTTACAAACACACACACGCTTACACAGACACACGCTTACACACACACACACACACACATGCTTACACACACACACACACACACATGCTTATACACACACAAACACACGCTTAGACACACACACACACACACACGCTTAGACACACGCTTACACACACACATGCTTACACACACACACGCTTACACACACACACACACACAAACACGCTTACACACACACACACACACACGCTTAGACACACACATGCTTACACACACACACACGCTTTCACACACACACACGCTTTCACACACACACACACGCGTACACACACACACACACAAACACGCTTACACACACACGCTTACAAACACACACACACACGCTTACACACACACACACACACGCTTACACACACACACACACACGCTTACACACACACACAAACACGCTTACAAACACTCACACACACACGCTTACACGCACACACACACATACGCTTACACACACACGCTAACACACACATGCTTACACACACACACACGCTTACACACACACACACGCTTACACACACACGCTTACACACACACACACACACGCTTACACACACACACACACACACGCTTAGACACACACGCTTACAAACACACACGCTTACACACACACACACACACACACGCTTACACACACACACACACATGCTTACACACACACACACGCTTACACACACACACACACACGCTTACACACACACACACGCTTACACACACACACACACGCTTACACACACACACGCTAACACACACACACACGCTTACACACAAACGCTTACACACACACACACACACACACGCTTACACACACACACGCTTACACACACACACGCTTACACACACACACACACGCTTACACACACACACACACGCTTACACACACACACACGCTTACACACACACACACACACGCTTACACACACACACACGCTTACACACACACACACTTACACACACACACACACACACGCTTAGACACACACACACACACGCTTAGACACACATACACACACACGCTTAAACACACACACACGCTTACACACGCTTAGACACACACACGCTTACACACACACACACGCTTACACACACACACACACACGCTTACACACACACACACACGCGTACACACACACACGCGCTTACACACACACACGCTTACACACACACACACGCTTACAAACACACACACGCTTACACAGACACACGCTTACACACACACACACACATGCTTACACACACACACACACACACATGCTTATACACACACACACACACGCTTAGACACACACACACACACACACACGCTTAGACACACGCTTACACACACACATGCTTACACACACACACGCTTACACACACACACACACACAAACACGCTTACACACACACACACACACACGCTTAGACACACACATGCTTACACACACATACACGCTTTCACACACACACACGCTTTCACACACACACACACACACGCGTACACACACACACACACAAACACGCTTACACACACACGCTTACAAACACACACACACACGCTTACACACACACACACACACGCTTACACACACACACACACACGCTTACACACACACACAAACACGCTTACAAACACTCACACACACACGCTTACACGCACACACACACACACGCTTACACACTGTGTGTAAACATGTGTGTGTGCGTGTGTGCGTGTGTGTGTAAGCGTGTGTGTGTGTAAGCATTTGTGTGTGTGTGTGTAAGCGTGTGTGTGTGTCTGTAAGCGTGTGTGTGTGTGTGTGTGAGTGGGTGTAAGCGTGTGTGTGTGTGTGTAAGCGTGTGTGTGTGTAAGCGTGTGTGTAAAAGCGTGTGTGTAAGCATGTGTGTGTGTGTGTAAGCGTGTGTGTGTGTGTAAGCGTGTCTGTAAGCGTGTGTGTGTGTAAGCGTGTGTGTGTGTGTGTGTAAGCGTGTGTGTGTGTGTGTGTATGTGTAAGCGTGTGTGTGTGTGCGTGTGTGTAAGCGCGTGTGTGTGTAAGCGCGTGTGTGTGTGTGTAAACGTGTGTGTGTGTGTAAGCCTGTGTGTGTGTGTGTGTGTGTGTGTGTGTGTGTAAGCGTGTGTGTGTGTGTGTGTAAACGTGTGTGTGTGTGTAAGCCTGTGTGTGTGTGTGTGTGTGTGTGTGTGTAAGCGTGTGTGTGTGTGTGTGTGTGTAAGCGTGTGTGTGTAAGCGTGTGTGTGTGTGTGTGTGTGTAAGCGTGTGTGTGTGTCTGTGTAAGCGTGTGTGTGTGTGTGTGTGTGTGTGTGTGTGTAAGCGTGTGTAAGTGTGTGTGTGTAAGTGTTTGTGTGTGTAAGCGTGTGTGTGTTTAAGCGTGTGTGTGTTTGTGTAAGCGTGTGTGTAAGCGTGTGTGTAAGCGTGTGTCTGTGTGTGTGTAAGCGCGTGTGTGTGTGTCTGTAAGCGTGTGTGTGTGTGTGTGTGTGTAAGCATGTGTGTGTGTGTGTGTAAGCGTGTGTGTGTAAGCCTGTGTGTCTGTAAGCCTGTGTGTGTGTGTGTGTGTGTAAGCGTGTGTGTGTGTAAGCGTGTGTGTGTGTAAGTGTGTGTGTGTGTGTGTAAGCGTGTGTGTGTGTGTGTGTAAGCGTCGGTGTGTAAGAGTGTGTGTAAGCGTGTGTGTGTGTAAGAGTGTGTGTGTGTAAGCGTGTATGTGTGTGTAAGCGCGTGTGTGTGTGTGTAAGCGTGTGTGTGTGTGTAAGCGTGTGTGTGTGTGTAAGCGTGTGTGTGTATGTGTGTAAGCGCGTGTGTGTGTGTAAGCGTGTGTGTGTGTGTAAGTTTGTGTATGTGTGTGTGTGTAAGCGTGTGTGTGTGTAAGTGTGTGTAAGCGTGTGTGTGTGTGTGTGTGTGTGTGTGTGTAAGCGTGTGTGTGTGTGTGTGTGTGTAAGCGTGTGTGTGTGTGTGTAAGCGTGTGTGTGTGTAAGCGTGTGTGTGTGTGTGTAAGCGTGTGTGTGTGTGTAAGCGTCTAAGCGCGTGTGTGTGTGTGTGTAAGCGTGTGTGTGTGTGTGTAAGCGTGTGTGTGTAATTGTGTGTGTGTGTGTGTAAGCGTGTGTGTGTGTAAGTGTGTGTGTGTAAGCGTGTGTGTGTAAGCGTGTAAGCGTGTGTGTGTATGTGTGTAAGCGCTGTGTGTGTGTAAGCGCGTGTGTGTGTGTGTAAGCGTGTGTGTGTGTGTAAGCGTGTGTGTATGTGTGTAAGTTTGTGTATGTGTGTGTGTGTAAGCGTGTGTGTGTGTGTGTAAGCGTGTGTGTGTAAGCACGTGTGTGTGTGTAAGCGTGTGTGTGTGTGTAAGCGTGTGTGTGTGTGTGTGTGTGTAAGAGTGTGTGTGTGTGTGTGTGTGTGTGTGTAAGAGTGTGTGTGTGTGTGTGTGTAAGCGTGTGTGTGTAAGCGTGTCTGTGTGTGTGTGTAAGCGTGTGTGTGTGTGTAAGCGTGTGCGTGTGTGTGTAAGCGTGTGTGTGTGTAAGCATTTGTGTGTGTGTGTGTAAGCGTGTGTTTGTGTCTGTAAGCGTGTGTGTGTGTGTGTGAGTGTGTGTAAGCGTGTGTGTGTGTGTGTGTGTAAGCGTGTCTGTAAGCGTGTGTGTGTAAGCGTGTGTGTGTGTGTGTGTGTAAGCGTGTGTGTGTGTAAGCGTGTGTGTGTGTGTGTGTGTAAGCGTGTCTGTAAGCGTGTGTGTGTAAGCGTGTGTGTGTGTGTGTGTGTAAGCGTGTGTGTGTGTGTGTGCGTGTGTGTAAGCGTGTGTGTGTGTGTGTATGTGTAAGCGTGTGTGTGTGTGTGTGCGTGTGTGTAAGCGCGTGTGTGTGTGTGTGTAAACGTGTGTGTGTGTGTAAGCCTGTGTGTGTGTGTGTGTGTGTAAGCGTGTGTGTGTGTGGGTGTGTAAGCGTGTGTGTAAGCGTGTGTGTGTGTGTGTGTGTGTAAGCCTGTGTGTCTGTAAGCCTGTGTGTGTGTGTGTGTGTGTGTAAGCGTGTGTGTGTGTGTGTGTAAGCGTGTGTGTGTGTGTGTGTAAGCGTGTGTGTGTGTAAGCGTGTGTATGTGTGTGTGTGTGTAAGCGTGTGTGTGTAAGAGTGTGTGTGTGTGTAAGCGTGTGTGTGTGTGTAAGCGTGTGTGTGTGTGTAAGCGTGTGTGTGTGTGTAAGCGTGTGTGTGTATGTGTGTAAGCGCTGTGTGTGTGTAAGCGCGTGTGTGTGTGTAAGCGTGTGTGTGTGTGTGTGTAAGCGTGTGTGTGTGTAAGTTTGTGTATGTGTGTGTGTGTAAGCGTGTGTGTGTGTAAGTGTGTGTAAGCGTGTGTGTGTGTGAGCGTGTGTGTGTGTGTGTGTGTGTGTGTGTGTGAGTGTGTGTGTGTGTGAGCATGTGTATGTGTGTGTGTGTGAGCGTGTGTGTGTGTGTGAGCTTGTGTGTGTGTGTGTAAGCGTGTGTGTGTGTGTGTGTAAGCGTGTGTGTGTGTAAGCGTGTGTGTGTGTGTAAGCGTGTGTGTGTGTGTGTGTAAGCATGTAAGCGCGTGTGTGTGTGTGTGTAAGCGCGTGTGTGTGTGTGTGTGTAAGCGTGTGTGTGTAAGTGTGTGTGTGTGTAAGCGTGTGTGTGTGTAAGTGTGTGTGTGTAAGCGTGTGTGTGTAAGCGTGTAAGCATGTGTGTGTATGTGTGTAAGCGCTGTGTGTGTGTAAGCGTGTGTGTGTGTGTGTAAGCGTGTGTGTGTGTGTGTGTGTAAGCGTGTGTGTGTGTGTGTGTAAGCGTGTGTGTATGTGTGTAAGTTTGTGTATGTGTGTGTGTGTAAGCATGTGTGTGTGTAAGTGTGTGTAAGCGTGTGTGTGTGTGAGCGTGTGTGTGTGTGTGTGTGTGTGAGCGTGTGTGTGTGTGTGTGTGTGTGTGTGAGCATGTGTATGTGTGTGTGTGAGCTTGTGTGTGTGTGTGTAAGCGTGTGTGTGTGTGTGTGTGTGTGTAAGCGTGTGTGTGTGTGTGTGTGTGTGTAAGCGTGTGTGTGTGTTTAAGCGTGTGTGTGTAAGCGCGTGTGTGTAAGCGTGTGTGTGTGTATAAGCGTGTGTGTGTGTGTGTAAGCGTGTAAGCGCGTGTGTGTGTGTGTGTGTAAGCGTGTGTGTGTGTGTAAGCGTGTGTGTGTGTGTGTAAGCGTGTGTGTGTGTAAGCGTGTGTGTGTGTGTAAGCATGTGTGTGTGTAAGCGTGTGTGTGTGTGTCTGTAAGCGTGTGTGTGTGTGTGTGTGTGTGTAAGCGTGTGTGTGTGTGTAAGATTAAGCGTGTGTGTGTGTAAGCGTGTGTGTGTGTAAGCGTGTGTGTGTGTAAGCGTGGGTATGTAAGCGTGTGTGTGTGTAAGCGTGTGTGTGTGTGTGTAAGTGTGTTTGTGTGTGTGTGTGTAAGCGTGTGTGTGTGTAAGCGTGTGTGTGTGTGTGTAAGCGTGTGTTTGTAAGCGTGTGTGTGTGTGTGTGTGTGTAAGCGTGTGTGTTTGTGTAAGCGTGTGTGTGTGTGTGTAAGCGTGTGTGTGTGTGTGTGTAAGCGTGTGTGTGTGTGTGTCTGTGTAAGCGTGTGTGTGTGTAAGCCTGTGTGTGTGTAAGCCTGTGTGTGTGTAAGCCTGTGTGTGTGTGTGTGTGTGTATAAGCGTGTGTGTGTGTGTTTGTATAAGCCTGTGTGTTTGTGTGTAAGCGTGTGTGTGTGTGTGTGTGTAAGCGTGTGTGTAAGCGTGTGTGTGTAAGCGTGTGTGTGTAAGCGTGTGTGTGTAAGCGTGTGTGTGTGTAAGCGTGTGTGTGTGTGTCTGTAAGCGTGTGTGTGTGTAAGTGTGTGTGTGTGTTTGTGTGTAAGCGTGTGTGTGTGTGTGTGTAAGCGTGTGTATGTAAGCGTGTGTTTGTGTGTGTAAGCGTGTGTGTGTGTGTGTGTAAATGTGTGTGTGTGTGTAAGCGTGTGTGTGTGTGTAAGCGTGTGTGTGTGTGTAAGCGTGTGTGTGTGTGTAAGCGTGTGTGTCTGTGTAAGCGTGTGTGTGTGTGTAAGCCTGTGTGTGTGTAAGCCTGTGTGTCTGTGTGTGTAAGCGTGTGTGTGTGTGTTTGTATAAGCCTGTGTGTGTGTGTGTAAGCGTGTGTGTGTGTAAGCGTGTGTGTGTATGTGTAAGCGTGTGTGTAAGCGTGTGTGTCTAAGCGTGTGTGTGTGTGTAAGCATGTGTGTGTAAGCGTGTGTGTGTGTAAGTGTGTGTGTGTGTGTTTGTATGTGTAAGCGTGTGTATGTAAGTGTGTGTGCGTGTGTGTGTGTGTGTGTAAGCGTGTGTATGTAAGCGTGTGTGTGTGTGTAAATGTGTGTGTGTGTGTGTGTGTAAGCGTGTGTGTGTGTAAGCGTGTGTGTGTGTGTGTAAGCGTGTGTGTGTATATGGAAGCGTGTGTGTGTGTAAGCGTGTGTGTGTGTGTCTGTAAGCGTGTGTGTGTGTCTTTAAGCGTGTGTGTGTGTGTAAGTGTGTGTGTGTGTGTTTGTGTGTAAGCGTTTGTGTGTGTGTGTGTGTGTGTAAGCGTGTGTATGTAAGCGTGTGTGTGTGTGTACGTGTGTGTGTAAATGTGTGTGTGTGTGTGTGTAAATGTGTGTGTGTGTGTGTGTAAGCGTGTGTGTGTGTGTAAGCGTGTGTGTGTGTATAGAAGCGTGTGTGTGTGTGTGTGTGTCTGTAAGCGTGTGTGTGTGTGTGTGTGTGTAAGCGTGTGTGTGTGTTTGTGTGTAAGCGTGTGTGTGTGTTTGTGTGTAAGCGTGTGTGTCTGTGTGTGTGTAAGCGTGTGTTAGTGTGTGTAAGCGTGTGTAAGCGTGTGTGTGTGTGTGTGTGTAAGCGTGTGTGTGTGTAAGCGTGTGTGTGTGTGTAAGCGTGTGTGTGTAAGCTTGTGTGTGTGTGTAAGCGTGTGTGTGTGTGTATGTGTGTGTAAGCGTGTGTGTGTAAGCGTGTGTGTAAGCGTGTGTGTAAGCTTGTGTGTGTGTGTAAGCGTGTGTGTGTGTAAGTGTGTGTGTGTGTGTGTAAGCGTGTGTGTGTAACCGTGTGTGTGTAAGCGTGTGTGTGTGTAAGCGTGTGTGTGTGTGTGTGTAAGCGCGTGTGTGTGTAAGCGTGTGTGTGTGTGTTTAAGCATGTGTGTGTAAGCGTGTGTGTGTAAGCGTGTGTGTAAGCGTGTGTGTGTGTGTGTGTGTGTAAGCGTGTGTGTGTGTGTGTAAGCGTGTGTGTGTAAGCGTGTGTTTGTGTGTGTAAGCGTGTGTGTGTGTAAGCGCGTGTGTTTGTGTATAAGCGTGTGTGTGTGTGTGTGTGTAAGCGTGTGTGTGTAAGCGTGTGTTTGTGTGTGTAAGCGTGTGTGTGTGTGTAAGCGTGTGTGTTTGTGTATAAGCGTGTGTGTGTGTGTGTAAGCGTGTGTATGTAAGCGTGTGTGTGTAAGCGTGTGTGTGTGTGTGTGTAAATGTGTGTGTGTGTGTGTGTAAGCGTGTGTGTGTGTTTGTGTGTAAGCGTGTGTGTCTGTGTGTGTGTAAGCGTGTGTGTCTGTGTGTGTGTAAGCGCGTGTGTGTGTGTAAGCGTGTGTAAGCGTGTGTGTGTGCTTATGTGTGTAAGCGTGTGTGTGTGTAAGTGTGTGTGTGTGTGTGTGTAAGCGTGTGTGTGTAACCGTGTGTGTGTAAGCGTGTGTGTGTGTAAGCGTGTGTGTGTGTGTGTGTAAGCGCGTGTGTGTGTAAGCGTGTGTGTGTGTGTTTAAGCATGTGTGTGTAAGCGTGTGTGTGTAAGCGTGTGTGTAAGCGTGTGTGTGTGTAAGCGTGTGTGTGTGTGTGTGTGTGTGTAAGCGTGTGTGTGTGTAAGCGCGTGTGTTTGTGTATAAGCGTGTGTGTGTGTGTGTGTGTAAGCGTGTGTGTGTAAGCGTGTGTTTGTGTTTGTAAGCGTGTGTGTGTGTGTAAGCGTGTGTATGTAAGCGTGTGTGTGTAAGCGTGTGTGTGTGTGTGTGTAAGCGTGTGTGTGTGTTTGTGTGTAAGCGTGTGTGTGTGTTTGTGTGTAAGCGTGTGTGTCTGTGTGTGTGTAAGCGTGTTTGTCTGTGTGTGTGTAAGCGTGTGTGTGTGTGTAAGCGTGTGTAAGCGTGTGTGTGTGCTTATGTGTGTAAGCGTGTGTGTGTGTAAGCGTGTGTGTGTGTGTGTGTAAGCGTGTGTGTGTAAGCGTGTGTGTGTGTGTGTAAGCGTGTGTGTGTGTGTGTGTAAGCGCGTGTGTGTGTAAGTGTGTGTGTGTTTGTGTAAGTGTGTAAGCGTGTGTGTGTGTAAGCGTGTGTGTGTGTGTGTAAGCGTGTGTGTG
>CM057245.1:31202966-31216885 GCA_029931835.1 Etheostoma nigrum
GAGAAAGCCCACGGAGGGGCGCACAAGGGGACTTGCAGCAGGACAGGGCCGGCTCGGCCTGGACAGGTTCAAGGACAGTTCGGACAGGTATGGACAGATCCCAGATGTCAAAAACAAAGACCCAAAGGGGAACAAAAAACAACCCAGAGAGGGCGGAAGACACCGGTAAAGAGGGGACCGAGGGACGGGGAAACCAGGGGACTCAAGGGCACAAGGAGCGAGGGCACAAGGATACTAGGGGCAGAAGCAGAGTGAAGAAGACTTTTGGGAAGAAAATCACCAAGAAAATTATTGTATAAGCCAAGAGAAGCGAGGACAAAGACGAGCTAACTCTGCTAGCACTACAGCTAAGGACAGAGAAGAGGAGCAAGAAGCTAGGCTACGCTAAGCTAAGGACAAAAGGCTCATAACCCCAAAAAGAAAAGAAAATCACCAAAAGGCTAGCACGTCTCCTTCTTCCCACTCAAGAAAAGCTGCAATAGAGTAGTAAGGTAAGCTTTATTCATCCTAAATAGATAATTAATTAATAAATAAACGCCCTCCAGCTACTCACTGAGCCCCTCCTGGGTCAGCCTAGCCATATCATCATCCACACATGTACTAATGACCTGAGACTGCAGCAGGAGAGGGTGGCAGAGTCTGTGAAGAGAGTGGCACACAGGGCTACACAGACCTTCCCCTCATCAAAGATCATCATCTCCACCCTCCTCTCACGAAGAGACTTCCATCCTGACACCATCCACCGGATAAATGCCGACATCTCACGTGGATGTGCCCTCATGCCAAATGTCCACCTGGGCCACCACCCTACCCTCAACATCCACAGCCTTTATGACAATGTCCACCTCCAGCACCAGTCCGAGAGAGAGCTGACCCACCCATACTCCCCAGGCCTCAGCCTGGACCCCCCCCCCTGCTGGCAGGGGGCTCCCCCCCTGCCAGCAGGGAGCAGTGGTGGCAGCCCTGCAGACCTGGGGAGATCAGACACCTGCTCAGTCTCATCTGCTCCAGACTGATCAGCTAAGTGGGACTCTATGGCGTCATAAACTCTATTCTTATTTTAGCACACAAACAATTATCCACTTGTTAATTAGGGCTGTTCTGTCTTAAGTAGTTGATCGACTATCCAGGTCAGATTTAAATTATAAGGCTAGAGATTTATTTTATTTTTGTATTTTACTTTAACCAATTTATTTATATTTACATTTTCCTTCCAGTACAAAATGAATTAGCTTTTTTATCAATAATTACTTCAAAATGAAGAGTACATCTCTGACATCCCAATTACTCATAACTAGTTTCGGCCTCTCACATACTGTAACCCTGTAACTACTTTAGTCTAGGACAGCCCTACATCTCACTTAATAACTGTATTACTATGTATTACTGTAGGTTTATCTCTTTTTAAAACTGTTCATATTTGTATTTGCTAACAATGAAGCCACTTACTGTCTCCATGTGGAACATTCAGGGCCTTAACTCTGCATTGTTTGGATGTAAAAGATGAAACCTCCGAATTCAAAGACAACACCAAAAACACAGACATCATCATCCTCCAAGAGACCTGGTGTAAAGCCGGCTCTGTCACTCACTGCCCCCCCAACTACAGAGAAATCATCCTGCCATCAGTCAAACTCCCTACTGTTAAACGAGGGAGGGACTCAGGAGGCATTATTATCTGGTACAAAGAAGACATCTCAGCATACATCACCCCTATAAAACATCAACGCTCACACATTTGGCTCAAAATCAAACAAGACATCACAAACTCCCCGACAGACATATTCCTGTGTGCTGTATACATCCCCCTAGTGACTCCCCGTACTATGATGAGGAGATCTTCCCCCTCCTCCACGAGCAGATCAGCAGCTTCCAGGCCCAGGGAAGTGTGCTGATCTGTGGGGACCTGAACGCTCGTACTGGCTCCCTCCCTGACTACAACTCAGAACTAGGAAACATTCATGTATTTGGACACAATTATCCTCAAAACAGAACTAACCTCCCACGTTCCAACTGGGACGTCCAGGTCAATAAGAACGGCAGAGAGTTACTGCAGCTCTGTCAAAGCCTGGGTCTGTACATCGTCAACGGTCGGCTGAGAGGAGACTCTTCAGGTAGAACCACGTTCTGCTCGCCTCTCGGCAGCAGCACCGTGGACTACATGGTGACAGATATAGACCCTTCCTCTCTCAGTGCATTCACACTCAAACCACTGACCCCCCTGTCTGACCACAGCCAAATTACTGTGTTTCTCAGAAGGTCAATGACCAACAACAGCACCCCCCTGCAGCCCAGTAAGCTGTTTAATATCAGGAGATCCTACAGATGGGCCGAAAACAGCATCGAGGAGTTCCAGAAAGCAATCAGCTCGGCCCCAATCCAAACACTACTAGACACCTTTCTGGACACCACATACGTACACAATCCAGAAGGTGTAAATAATGCAGTTAGACATGTCAATCACATCGTCATGGAAACTGCCAAGAAATCACAATTAAAATTATCCAAAAATAAACCCAAGAACCCCAAAGATGACAAGTGGTTTGACAAAGAATGTAAAGAAATTAGACAAAACGTTCAGCGATTATCTAACCAAAAACACAGAGATCCAGGAAATGTACCTACGCCTTCTCTACTGCGCCACACTACAAACACACACTCAGAATCAAAAAGGCACAACACACACACAAACAACTGACATTAATGGAGGAGTCCATAAACACAAACCAATTTTGGAAAAGATCTGAAAAAATCCCAACCTGTACAATTGGCAATACAGAATGGAGACATATGGGTCGGCCATTTTGAAACACTCTATGAGCTATTACCAAGCAACCCAGACCCAAACCAAAACCAAATTATAACAAAACTGAATGAACTAGAATCAGCGGTAAAAGACAACCAAAACCCCCTCGAATCCCCCATTAATGAACAGGAACTAAGAGACAAACTCGGGGCCCTAAAACCCAGAAAGGCCAGTGGGCTCGATGGCATCATGAACGAGATGCTGAAATACACAAGCCCTCAATTCCAACTGGCCGTTCCGAAGCTCTTTAACTTGATTCTGAGTGTAGGTTACTTCCCTGACATCTGGAACCACGGTCTCATCACACCAATACACAAGTCTGGAGATACATCTGACCCAAATAATTACCGAGGCATCTGTGTGAACAGTAATCTGGGGAAGCTCTTCTGTAGCATCATCAACTCCAGACTCAGAACCTTCCTTACCGAACACAATGTCCTGAGTAAAAGTCAAATTGGATTTGTACCAAAACACCGCACTTCAGATCATATTTACACCCTACACACCCTGATAGACAAACACATTCACCAAAACAACAACAAAATCTACGCATGTTTCATAGATTTCAAAAAGGCATTCGACTCTATTTGGCACAGCGGTCTATTCTACCAAGTTATTGAATCTGGTGTAGGGGGCAAAACATATGACATCATTAAATCAATGTACACCAACAATAGGTGCAGTATTAAAATTGGAAACCAAAGAACAGGGCTGCTGTCTGAGTCCCACCCTGTTCAACATCTACATCAACCAGCTGGCCACCATCCTAGAGACATCAGCAGCACCTGGTCTCACGCTACACCACTCGGAGATCAAGTTCCTGCTCTATGCAGATGATCTGGTTCTGTTGTCCCCTACAGAACAGGGCCTACAGCAGAACCTGGACCTGCTGGAGCAGTACTGTCAGACCTGGGTCCTGGCAGTAAACACACAAAAGACAAAGACAATTACTTTTCAGAAAAGATCCAGATCTCATGGAAACACATACAGCTTCACATTAGGGAAACATAAATTAGACAACTGTACACATTACAATTATTTAGGACTCAAAATAAGTTCCACTGGAAGTTTTAACCCAGCGATAATGGAGCTGAGAGAGAAAGCACGCAGGGCGTTCTATGCAATAAAAAGTCAAATCTACATTAAAATCCCAATCAGGTGGATGAGTGTGAGAGAGAGAGAGATCCATCCCTCTGTCTAGGAGGTGGATGAGAGAGAGAGAGAGATTCATCCCTCTGTCTAGAGGAGGTGGATGAGAGAGAGAGAGAGAGAGAGAGAGAGAGAGAAAGAGATTCATCCCTCTGTCTAGAGGAGGTGGATGAGACAGAGGGATGGATCTCTCTCTCTCTCATATCCACCTCCTCTAGACAGAGGGATGGATCTCTCTCTCTCAGCTTAGTCCGAATATAGTGTTTTTTCAAAATAAGAGCATAAACTGGAACCTGACCTGCTGCAGCTGCAGGTTTCTGCTCAAACACTCGAGGCGTCTCCAGCCGGAGGAGAGAAGCTGCCAAAAAACATTAAAAAAAACTTTTCCCAGAGTCTCGTTAGTGTCCCGCCGACCAATCAGAGACAAGATTTCCCCGAAACAGAAACAAGAAGAGGAATATTAACCCTTATGGTGTCTTCCCCATAAACGTTTTTGTATTTTTTTTGTCAACACTTTTGTCACTTTTTCACAATTTTTATGGCTTTTTCCTGACGTTTTTGTTACTTTTTTCAGTGTTGTGGTTATTATTTTTGGCGCTTTTTCTAAAGTTTGTAAGTATTTTTTATGCAGTTTTTTTCATTGTTTTCCTAACGTTTGTCTTCTGTTATGAAATAACTTGGAAAAATGGGTCAAATTTGACCCGAGGACAACATGAGGGTTAAATCCAAACCTGTTACATGACCACATTTCTTTTGTTCCTTACCTCGCTTCCTTCTTTACTTCCTTCTCTTCATTATTTTGTCCCTCCCTCCCTTCTTCGCTCTCTTGTCCTCCTGATAAGATTTCATTCATGAAGCAACATTTCGCAAGTTTTTAAACATCTCAGCAGAGTGACTCCTCTCAGAACCTGGAGGAGTGTGAGTGTGTGTGTGTGAGTGTGAGTGAGTGTGGAGTGTGTGCCCACGCATTTCACATTTTCATGGAAAAAATTCCTGAACAGTTTTTCAAGCACCTATGATAACATTTCCACGGCCATCCTAAGTGACAATAAAACAGAACTGCATATATACAAAAAGGCGATTAAAAAGGCAACAATATGGAGACAAGCCAAAAGGCGACAAAATGGAGAAAAGAAGGCAACTCTGGAACTGAAACTAGGGAGATATCTCACTCTGGAGCTAAAACAGAGACCTAAACACACAGGGTGAAAACAGGATCTGCAGCAATGTGCAATACAACAAAAAATATGCTGTTTTATGAAAATGAAACCATGGAAACCTAATCTGGTCCAACCTCAAAATACAGTTATGAACCTGAAAAGGAGCAGAATATGGAGCTTTAACACAGACCAGCAGATGTGTCTGTAAGACAAAAAAAACTTAGTTTAAATGAAACTTTAAGACTGCATGAATGTAACATAATGCACTTTGGTTTACGTGTAATTAAAGGTGCTATACAAATATATTAGACATAGACAAAAGAGAATGTTTACTTCACTTTATTTTTCCAAATTAAAGGTTCCAGTTCCATGTGTAACATTTTACAAACCAGTTTGATATCAAGCCTAACACCGGACCGGTGTACCGTACTTTACCACTAGGTGACACACTTTTTCTCAGCCACTCTCGAAGGGAGAAGTGAGACACTCCAGACCACACGGGGGCGGTAAAGCACCTCTACGCCAGGACTTTTTACCTGCAGTGAAGTTATAAAAGACATCGGCTTGAAATAATAAATGTTTCCATCATGGCGGCTCAGTTTTAACTTCCTTTGAGACTAACTGGGATACATCATCTCGTTGCTCACCCTAACCCTAAAAAAAACCCCAAAAAATAACATATACTGTGTATATGTATATATATATATATATAATTGAATACAACACCCCAAAATTAGCAATTTTTTGGGGAATTAAAAAGAACAAAATGTGTCAAATTTGACCCGATGCATGTGTCATTAACGTGAACAGAAAATGTAGTTGCCTGTATCTTTTCAAGGCAAGCCTCCATGGAGATCTATCAGCCTACTTTACCTTAACCCGTTTGTGCCGGATGCTTCGCGACGACACATCTACCGCCGGTTACTTCGTTGCGCAACTTTGAGCCTCCTGCCGGCCGCTGCGTGGCAGCATTTTGTATTCGTCGGTCTTTTCATGACGCGTGCAGCAGAGAACGCACTTCATTGGTTCAAATGCACATGAGGCGGGTCTTGTTGACCATTTAAAGTCATGTGACCACCAAAATGTACTGTAGTTTGCTGAAAATCATGTCAATCAACCAGACATACATGTGAGTTTTTTATGATTTTTTGAGAGACGAGCGAGATAATGGCTCCGACAGAGGAGGATTTTGACCGGCGGTAGATGTGTCGGCGCGAAGCCGTTTGTCACTGCCCTCGCTGTCAACATCCTCTTCTGTCGGAGCGATTTTCTCGCTCGTCCTTCAAAAAAATCATAAACAAACGCACATGTATGCTCACATGGCTTTAAATGGCCAACAAGACCCGCCTCATGTGCATTTGAACCAATGACAGTGCGTTCTCTGCTGCACGAGTCATGAAAACACTGACGAATACAAAATGTTGCCACGCAGCGGCCGGCGGGAGGTTAAAAGTTGCGCAACAAAGTAACCGCCGGTAGATGTGTCGTCGGGAAGCATCCGGCACAAACGGGTTAAGTAACAACAACAGTAAAAAGGTTTACACTATTATTGTTGTTAAATGACGCATTGATCTGCAGTTCACATGCATGCCGAACCGTGAGTGTTGATCCGTATTGACCACGGATCAACTATGGTCCGTTACACTACAAGTCATCAGTCTCAGGTTTAGAAAAGTCTCCAGTCTGGTCTTTGGTCTCTGGTTGTAATAGTGGATGTGAGTTCCTGGTCCTGGTTCTCAGCAGTCCTCTCCATCAGCTTCTGGTTCCATCGGACCAGCACATTTATGTGATTTGATATCAGAACACCAGGCAAATCTTCTGTTACAAACTTTGCAGCTGAAAGGTTTTTCTCCTGTGTGGATTCTCATGTGTGGCCGTAAAGTCCAACTATGTGTAAAAGATTTCTTACAGACTGTGCAGCTGAAAGGTTTTTCTCCTGTATGAGTTATCATGTGTCTCTTCAGAAGTCCCTTGTGGACAAATCTTTTATCACAAAGTGAGCAGCTGAAAGGTTTCTCTCCTGTGTGTTGTTTCATGTGATATTTTAAATTTCCACTCTGTGTAAAAGATTTTATACAGAATGAGCAGCTGAAAGGTTTCTCTCCTGTGTGGATTCTCATGTGTCTGTTCAGATTTTCCTTGCATCGCAATATTTTCCCACACTCAGAGCAGCTGACTGTTTTCTTACATCTTGAATCATGTTTCAGAGAGTTTAAAGCTGACTGAGGTTCTCTGGTCTCCTTCCAATCAGCACTGTCATCAGTCTCAGGTTCAGGAGAGTCTCCAGTCGGGTCTTCAGTCTCTGGTTGTAAAAGTGGATGTGAGTTCCTGCCTGGTTCTGGTCCTCCACAGTTCTCTCCATCAGCTTCTGTTTCCATGTGTTGAGTTTGTCTCTGATGAAGCTGTGAGGACTGAGCTTCCTCTTCATCATCTTCACTCTTCACAGGGACAGGAGTGAATGAGAACTTGGTGATATCAGCCTCCTCCAGTCCTTGAAGCTGCTCTGGCGCCTCTTTAATGTGTGGGGGGGGCTCAGGCTCCTCCTGGTCCACACTGGCGCTACACTCCTGCTGCTCTAGAGGAACCTCTTCTTTAACCACTGACAGCTGCTGAACATCTGCAGGAAACAGGAAACAGAATGAAACAGACACATTACTGATCACCAACCAATGATAATAAAATAGAAAATAACCCTTAATGATTCAATGGACTGTTCTCTCAAGATTACAGCTGATGAACAATTAAAGGGTAAACAAACTACTTCTGCAGGTAAATGAAAGATAGGGTTAAAACGGAGGACAAGTTCATCTGGTCTGAATTCTTCTTTGACTGAATGTTGATTCTGAACATAAGGTACAATGTTTTCATATAAAATGTAGAAAAAGCCTCTGGCAGTACAACCTTGCATGCAAAAGATGGATCTCTGTGTCCTGACACTATTTCTATTAATATTAATTATGTAGTCTGTTTAACTTTTATTACAGCAGCCTGCACAGTTGCGTAGATCAGGCAGATGTAGGGCTGGTCACAGAGCGTCGTGACCTTTATGGCACTGAACAAATGCGTCTGAGAATGCAAGCTTATCTGTCCTCTCTGCGTAGAGAGCGGAGCTCCGACCGACCAACACATGCGCAGGTGTGCGGATGGAGTAAACTACGTCGGCTCTGCAGCTTTGTTGAAGTCACAGTGAGTCACGGCAATGCTGATAATGAGGTTTCATGTGTGGTTACAGTTTTTCCAAACTTGCTGCAATATGATATTAACGACGAGCCGAAAGCGGCTGCGGTGCTGTATATGTATATTAGCCTGTACACAGTGTAATTTGTTTATCTCTTTATTAATGATTTCATGTTATGGCAAAAAGGTTTCTCTTTTTTTGGTCAAGTTTGGATTGATACCAATCCTGAGTATCTGACTGGCACAACCCTATCCAAATGAATGCTACTCTGAGTGAGCAGTGTTACCAGAACTGTTTTGATTCACAATTAAAGTGGAAAATGTTTGTGTTTAAATGTATTTTTGTTGGTGTTGAAATGGATTTGAACACATATGGTATTTTAAAAAGTATCGTTAAGGAACCGGCATTGAAGGTATCGAAATTGGCACCGGATCGAAAGATTTTGAACGATGCCCAGCCCTAGGCAGATGTTAGGTTAGGTCGCACAGGGCAGATGTTAGGTGCGGTTGCACAGGGTGTGTATAAACTTCCTCTCCAACCTGTAGTTCTGCTGCTCTGATTTGACCGTGTGAGCGAGAACAGACAGCCCGGGTAGCTGGGAGTCAACTAGCAAGGCAAAGGTGCAGGTGAGGTTATCCTTTGCCTTCTGCCATTTCTGGCATAGTTGGGAGACTTGGTAGGTAGTACCCCTGTTGAACCTAGACCAGAAGTTGTCTTTTCAGGATCTGGCTCTGTCCACAGCACCTTCTGCTTTTAAGAGCTTCAACTGTGGGTAGACCAAGAGACTTGAGGATTTTACCGGGCTGCCCCATAAGAAGGGGATTTGTTGTGACATTATTGGTCTGCAATATCACATGACACATTGATAATCAGGACTGTCAGAGACCCAATGGTGGCCTGGATATTGGACTTTACGGAACAAATCTTGCATTCCCATGCAACTCTGAAGTGTGGTGTTGAGGTGGATTAAAATGGAACACAATCCGGTGGTACTTAGCAAGGAGCTCGTTCAGGTTAGGATGCCTTACTGCAAAGGCTGCGGCCACCTTCCTCTCAGCACCATTATCAGAGTAGAGCCTTGATTGGAGTAGAGCTCGGCCGTGGTGCCCTGGCAAGCAGTAAACCTCCACGGTGCCTTAGGAAAGGCATCAGAGTCTACAGCAGTCAGAAGGTTCAAATGAACAACTTGGGTCTTAAGGAATTTTGTTATGGAGGCCCTGTGTCTTCTCTGTTTGACGTACTTTTTCACCTGAAAAGGGCCGACACACTAGTCCACCACCATGGTTGTCTAAAGAGACGGAGACATGTAGATGGCAAGTGAGTCATGAATTGTGCCGAGGGCTTAGCTCTCCATCTTTTGCACACTGGACATGCATGATGTTACTTCGTAATGGCTTTACGTCCATGTAGAATCCAGGAGTCTGTCTCAAACTCAGGGGATAAGGTGATAAGACAAATATTAGCAGGCACAGGCTTGCAGGAAGGCAGGGTCATGTGGGAAGCAGTCCATCTGGGTTCTCTGAATGTTTAGATGTGTGGTGCCTGCTGGTACATGGCTGCTGAGGGTGGTCCATCCTGGCTGGTCGCCCCGTGAAGCTGCATAGTCTTGAACAGGTCCTCTTAGGTGTCGTATTTTTCTGGATCCGGTACAGATGTGTTTGGACCAGTGGGGGTAACCCCACAGAACATGGATCGTCAGAGCTCTGAGGTGTCTGGTTGGAGAAAAAATGCCCGGTTGGGCCATTCATCTGGGGTCTGCAACTGGAAGGAGGGTCAATTACTATACCAGTTTGATTTGGCAAGGTCAGCTCAGAGCTGGCCTTGGATCAGATAGTCCACAGGTTGTCCAATTTTAGGTTGAATAGCAGAGCATAAACTTAAATAGGAGCGCTAAACTCTGTTTTACCATCCAGTGTCTGGCTGTGTTGGACTCTCCCTGGGATTTTAACGGTGGTATTTCAATATAAATATTATTTTTTAAGCTGTTTAGTTGATTGGGGATTTACTTAAGCATAAGGGACATTTTGTCATCAAATTGTCAGAAATAAAAGGCAAATGCGTATAGACTTCTATATTATTACTTTAAGAAGTAATTTTTTGTTGTTGTCCTAGTAGCTGTCCAATTCTAACCCAAAGAGAAAAATCCAATGATGTCCAGTTGATCAGCTGCTGAATCCTGTGAATGATAATCCAAGAAGGTTCTGATAAACCCCTCCCTCTTTGTTCTCCTCAGTTTGATTCTGATGAAGCTGTGACAACTGACCACCAACAGTCGTATCGTTCCTGAACTGTTGATGCCAAGCAAATCCTTTGTCACAAACACTGAAGCTAAATGGTTTCTCTCGTGTGTGAATTATCATGTGTTTCTTCAGGTTTCCCCTTTCATTGAAAGCTTTACTGCACACTGTGCAGCTGAAAGGTCTCTCTCCTGTGTGGATTCTCATGTGAGTTTGTAAACTTCCGCTCTGTGTAAAACGTTTTCTACATAATGAGCAACTAAAAGGTTTCTCTCCTGTGTGAGTTATCATGTGTCTCTTCAGATTTTCCTTGCGGGCAAATCCTCTTCCACACGCACAGCAGCTGAATGTGTTCTTAAACAAATCATGTTGTAGAGAGTTTAAAGCTGACTGAGGTTCTCTGGTCTCCTTCCAATCAGCTCTGTCATCAGTCTCAGGTTCAGAAGAGTCTCCAGTCTGGTCTTCAATCTCTGGTTGTGAAAGTGGATGTGAGTTCCTGGCTGGTTCTGGTCCTCCACAGTCCTCTTCATCAGCTTCTGTTTCAATGTGTTGAGTTTGTCTTGGATGAAGCTGTGAGGACTGACCTTCCTCTTCATCATCTTCACTCTTCACAGGGACACGAGTGAATGGGAACTTGGTGATATCAGCCTCCTCCAGCCCTTGAAGCTGCTCTCCCTCCTGACTGCTCGACAGTTCCTCCTGTTCTTTTTTAATGTGTGGGGGGGCCTCCGGCTCCTGCTGTTCCACACTGGAGCTACACTCCTGCTGCTCAGGGGGAACCTCTTCTTTAGCCACCGCTGCAGGAAACAGGAAAGACACACTGAGGAAAACCGAGACTTAATGCTAAGTAGGGTTAGAACTGTGCGCGTTCTAGAAATAGGCTAAATCGTTTTAAAATCACAATGTACACATGCTCAACAGTTACATCTTATGATGTGCATAGTATAGTTAGGCAAATTAACCCGAACACATCATGTTACAACTATACTGCTGCTAACATAAGCTGCTTTCCGACAAGGGGGAGTTTTGCAGTTCTTAAGCATTTTTTTCTCATGTTCCGACTGGACCAAGTCGGGGATTATCAAGTTTGTCTGACTGCAGTTCCTGTACGTCTTCCAGCTCCTACTTCAGGGCAGGGTCTTTTCCCTTTTAACCTAGGTCTATGTTTATTGGTGCCGTTCAAACTCCGTTATGAGGATAATATTTCATTCTGTATTGACAGGTGCAATATTTCTACAGTTGTCAGTGAAGCTACAGCTTGTAAAAAACACAGGCAGGCTAAAGCTAATATAGTTAGCTTAAAAAACAAGCAGAAAACTGCTACCAGCCAGGCTAAAGCTAATATAGTTAGGCTAAAGCTAATATAGCTAGCATACACTGGAAATGTAACACTAATCTACTACAAGTCTGTGTTTGGTCTAAAGTTATTTCCACTGATTTAATTGTTCTTGGATGCACAGAGTTTGTTGCTAGTGCGCGTGACGTGCAGGTCTGATTGATTTATAAAACTAACGAGCTAACAAGCTAACGAGCTAACAAGCTGACCCCTCTAGCCGACCACAACCTGGAATTTAGAGGAAGCAACATGCATTCATCATACTTTGGTCTGGATTGATTATTATATGAATACAATGGTGTCATGCTAGTCAACCAGCAGAACAGGAACCTGCTGAAACCAGTTTAAATAATAATAATAACTAGAACTGCACGCAGTTACAACGGGGTCCAAGCCTCCCTGCGCCAGTCGACCCCGGCGACCCGGAAAGCGCACGAAAGTGGAACCCAAAGCGAAAGCGGAAGGGCAAACGTCGGGAAACATCAAGAGGCGCACGTAACGGTACGGATTAATAGCGCAATGACCCAGAAAAACTCTGGTCTCCTAGGCTGGATACAAAACCTGGATAAAATGGCTCAAAATTATCTACGTTGATTATAGCGCCCCCCAATGGCCTATCTTTACCAAATTTGGTACAGAGCTTCCGGGCGGCATGCCAAACGATCCTTACAAGTTTGGTATCGATAGCATTTATTGTGGCAGAGATATTGCAATTGCAAATTTCCCATTTAAATGCACTGTTTTGACAAAACCAATAAACGTTGATTATAGCGCTTCCTAATGTCTAATCTTTACCATATTTGGATCAGAGCACCAAGAGTGGGCCTAGAGGGAACCCATCAAATTTTGTAAAATTCGGAAAAGTGGTTGATGAGATATAAACATTTTGTATTTGTAGCGCCCCCTAGTGGCCAATGTTCGTCAAATTTGGCTGAGAGCCTCAGAGGCTCATACCAAGGGATATTCTAAAGTTTGGCTTTGATAGCATTTATTTTGGCCGAGATATGGCAAAGACGTTTTTTTTGTAGTTAGCTACACAAATTTGTTTGCGCGTAATACGCACGATTTTCATTCTATAAAAAATCTTTATGTAACTTTGTGTCAGGTCGGTCTGGAGATGCTATGTGCCAAGATTCATGCCGATCCATTGCACGGTCTAGGAGGAGTTCGAAAAAGTTGGTTTTCGATAAATCGCGATTTTTCACGCATAAAAGTCTAGGCGGAAATGGGCGTGGCCTATATCACGAGATTCAGTAGGATCCAGGGAACGCGTGGATATAGGTGTTTTTTAATACCGGATGTAACGGTTTGGGAGTTATAGGGCCAAACGCATTATTTCTGGTATAGCGCCACCTAGTGGTGGATGTGGGTAAATTATTTTCGGCTGAGGTCTTTGCGGAGTTTTGGACCATTCCTGAAAATGGCGTGTTGCCACCATGTACGGTTTAGGCTGCAGCGGCAGGTTTATGCGGAGAAGAATAATAATGGAAAAGAATAATATGAAGAATAATCCCTAGGAAAACAATAGGGTTCCACATCCTTCGGGCTTGGACCCCTAACTAGAACTGCACGCAGTTACAACGGGGTCCAAGCCTCCCCACGCCGGTCGACCCCGGCGACCCGAGGAAATGTTCTATGTTGATTATAGCGCCCCCTAAGGGCCTATCTTTGCCAAATTTGGTACAGAGCCTCTGAGTGGGATGGTCAACAACCTTCACAGGTTTGGTATCGATAGCATTTATTGTGGCAGAGATATTGCAATTGCAAATTTCCCATTTAAATGCACTGTTTTGACAAAACCAATAAACGTTGATTATAGCGCTTCCTAATGTCCAATCTTTACCATATTTGGATCAGAGCACCAAGAGTGGGCCTAGAGGGAACCCATCAAATTTTGTAAAATTCGGAAAAGCGGTTGATGAGATATAAACATTTTGTATTTGTAGCGCCCCCTAGTGGCCAATGTTCGTCAAATTTGGTTGAGAGCCTCAGAGTGCTCATACCAAGGGACATTCTAAAGTTTGGCTTTGACTGCATTTATTTTGGCTGAGAT
>CM057245.1:31229885-31242385 GCA_029931835.1 Etheostoma nigrum
TACAGCAGTCAGTGGAGATACAGCTACCACAGTCAGTGGTTAGTGAAGCAGTCAGTGGACATACAGCTACAACAGTCAGGGGAGATACAGCTACAACAGTCAGTGGATAACAGGTACAGCAGTCAGTGGTCAGTGAAGCTGCAGCAACAACAGTCAGTGGAGCTGCAACAACAGTCAGTGGAGAACAGCTACAGCAGTCAGAGGAGATACAGCTACAGTAGTCAGTGAAGCAGTCAGTGGACATACAGCTACAACAGTCAGTGGACATACAGCTACAACAGTCAGTGGAGATACAGCTACCACAGTCAGTGGAAATACAGCTACAACAGTCAGTGGAGAACAGGTACAGCAGTCAGTGGTTAGTGAAGCAGTCAGTGGACATACAGCTACAACAGTCAGGGGAGATACAGTTACAACAGTCAGTGGAGATACAGCTACCACAGTCAGTGGTTAGTGAAGCAGTCAGTGGAGTATACAGCTACAACAGTCAGTGGCGATACAGCTACAACAGTCAGTGGAGAACAGCTACAGCAGTCAGTGGAGAACAGCTACAGCAGTCAGTGGAGAACAGCTACAGCAGTCAGTGGCGATACAGCTACCACAGTTAGTGGTTAGTGAAGCAGTCAGTGGACATACAGCTACAACAGTCAGTGGACATACAGCTACAACAGTCAGTGGCAATACAGCTACAACAGTCAGTGGAGAACAGGTATAGCAGTCAGTGGCAATACAGCTACAACAGTCAGTGGAGAACAGCTACAGCAGTCAGTGGTCGGTGAAGCAGTCAGTGGACATACAGCTACAACAGTCAGTGGCGATACAGCTACAACAGTCAGTGGAGAACAGGTACAGCAGTCAGGGGCGATACAGCCACAACAGTCAGGGGAGAACAGGTACAGCAGTCAGGGGAGAACAGCTACAACAGTCAGTGGAGATACAACTACAGTAGTCAGTGGTCAGTGAAGCAGTCAGTGGCGATACAGCTACCACAGTCAGTGGTTAGTGAAGCAGTCAGTGGACATAAAGCTACAACAGTCAGTGGCGATACAGCTACAACAGTCAGTGGAGAACAGGTACAGCAGTCAGTGGAGATACAGCTACCACAGTCAGGGGAGATACAGTTACAACAGTCAGTGGAGATACACTACCACAGTCAGTGGTAAGTGAAGCAGTCAGTGGAGTATACAGCTAGACCAGTCAGTGGCGATACAGCTACAACAGTCAGTGGAGAACAGGTACAGCAGTCAGTGGAGATACAGCTACCACAGTCAGTGGAGATACACTACCACAGTCAGTGGTTAGTGAAGCAGTCAGTGGAGTATACAGCTAGACCAGTCAGTGGCGATACACTACCACAGTCAGTGGTTAGTGAAGCAGTCAGTGGAGTATACAGCTAGACCAGTCAGTGGCGATACAGCTACAACAGTCAGTGGAGAACAGGTACAGCAGTCAGTGGAGAAAAGCTACAGCAGTCAGTGGAGAACAGCTACAGCAGTCGGTGGCGATACAGCTACCACGGTCAGTGGTTAGAGAAGCAGTCAGTGGACATACAGCTACAGCAGTCAGTGGCAATACAGCTACAACAGTCAGTGGAGAACAGGTATAGCAGTCAGTGGCGATACAGCTACAACAGTCAGTGGAGAACAGGTACAGCAGTCAGTGGTCAGTGAAGCAGTCAGTGGACATACAGCTACAACAGTCTGCGGAGAACAGGTACAGCAGTCAGTGGCGATACAGCTACAACAGTCAGTGGTTAGTGAAGCAGTCAGTGGCAATACAGCTACAACAGTCAGTGGAGAACAGGTATAGCAGTCAGTGGCGATACAGCTACAACAGTCAGTGGAGAACAGGTACAGCAGTCAGTGGTCAGTGAAGCTGCAGCAACAACAGTCAGTGGAGCTGCAACAACAGTCAGTGGAGAACGACTACAGCAGTCAGGGGAGATACAGCTACAGTAGTCAGTGGTCAGTGAAGCAGTCAGTGGACATACAGCTACAACAGTCAGTGGCGATACAGCTACAACAGTCAGTGGAGAACAGGTACAGCAGTCAGGGGCCATACAGCTACAACAGTCAGTGGAGAACAGCTACAACAGTCAGTGGAGAACAGCTACAACAGTCAGTGGAGAACAGCTACAGCAGTCAGTGGAGAACAGCTACAGCAGTCAGTGGAGAACAGCTACAGCAGTCAGTGGAGAACAGCTACAGCAGTCAGTGGAGAACAGCTACAGCAGTCAGTGGAGATACAGCTACAGTAGTCAGTGGTTAGTGAAGCAGTCAGTGGACATACAGCTACAACAGTCAGTGGCAATACAGCTACAACAGTCAGTGGAGAACAGGTATAGCAGTCAGTGAAGCAGTCAGTGGACATACTGCTACAACAGTCTGTGGAGAACAGGTACAGCAGTCAGTGGCGATACAGCTACAGCAGTCAGTGGAGAACAGGTACAGCAGTCAGTGGTCAGTGAAGCTGCAGCAACAACAGTCAGTGGAGCTGCAACAACAGTCAGTGGAGAACAACTACAGCAGTCAGGGGAGATACAGCTACAGTAGTCAGTGGTCAGTGAAGCAGTCAGTGGACATACAGCTACAACAGTCAGTGGCGATACAGCTACAACAGTCAGTGGAGAACAGGTACAGCAGTCAGGGGCCATACAGCTACAACAGTCAGGGGAGAACAGCTACAACAGTCAGTGGAGAACAGCTACAACAGTCAGTGGAGAATAGCTACAACAGTCAGTGGAGAACAGCTACAGCAGTCAGTGGAGAACAGCTACAGCAGTCAGTGGAGAACAGCTACAGCAGTCAGTGGAGAACAGCTACAGCAGTCAGTGGAGAACAGCTACAGCAGTCAGTGGAGATACAGCTACAGTAGTCAGTGGTTAGTGAAGCAGTCAGTGGACATACAGCTACAACAGTCAGTGGCGAACAGGTATAGCAGTCAGTGAAGCAGTCAGTGGACATACTGCTACAACAGTCTGTGGAGAACAGGTACAGCAGTCAGTGGCGATACAGCTACAGCAGTCAGTGGAGAACAGGTACAACAGTCAGGGGAGAACAGGTACAGCAGTCAGGGGAGAACAGCTACAGCAGTCAGGGGAGAACAGCTACAGCAGTCAGGGGAGAACAGCTACAGCAGTCAGGGGAGAACAGCTACAGCAGTCAGTGGAGATACAGCTACAGTAGTCAGTGGTCAGTGAAGCAGTCACTGGACATACAGCTACAACAGTCAGTGGAGATACAGCTACAACAGTCAGTGGAGATACAGCTACAACAGTCAGTGGAGATACAGCTACAACAGTCAGTGGAGAACAGGTACAACAGTCAGTGGAGAACAGGTACAGCAGTCAGTGGACATACAGCTACAACAGTCAGTGGACATACAGCTACAACAGTCAGTGGAGAACAGGTACAGCAGTCAGTGGCAATACAGCTACAACAGTCAGTGGAGATACAGCTACCACAGTCAGTGGAGAACAGGTACAGCAGTCAGTGGTCAGTGAAGCTGCAGCAACAACAGTCAGTGGAGCTGCAACAACAGTCAGTGGAGAACAGCTACAGCAGTCAGAGGAGATACAGCTACAGTAGTCAGTGAAGCAGTCAGTGGACATACAGCTACAACAGTCAGTGGACATACAGCTACAACAGTCAGTGGAGATACAGCTACCACAGTCAGTGGAAATACAGCTACAACAGTCAGTGGAGAACAGGTACAGCAGTCAGTGGTTAGTGAAGCAGTCAGTGGACATACAGCTACAACAGTCAGGGGAGATACAGTTACAACAGTCAGTGGAGATACAGCTACCACAGTCAGTGGTTAGTGAAGCAGTCAGTGGAGTATACAGCTACAACAGTCAGTGGCGATACAGCTACAACAGTCAGTGGAGAACAGCTACAGCAGTCAGTGGAGAACAGCTACAGCAGTCAGTGGAGAACAGCTACAGCAGTCAGTGGCGATACAGCTACCACAGTTAGTGGTTAGTGAAGCAGTCAGTGGACATACAGCTACAACAGTCAGTGGACATACAGCTACAACAGTCAGTGGCAATACAGCTACAACAGTCAGTGGAGAACAGGTATAGCAGTCAGTGGCAATACAGCTACAACAGTCAGTGGAGAACAGCTACAGCAGTCAGTGGTCGGTGAAGCAGTCAGTGGACATACAGCTACAACAGTCAGTGGCGATACAGCTACAACAGTCAGTGGAGAACAGGTACAGCAGTCAGGGGCGATACAGCCACAACAGTCAGGGGAGAACAGGTACAGCAGTCAGGGGAGAACAGCTACAACAGTCAGTGGAGATACAACTACAGTAGTCAGTGGTCAGTGAAGCAGTCAGTGGCGATACAGCTACCACAGTCAGTGGTTAGTGAAGCAGTCAGTGGACATAAAGCTACAACAGTCAGTGGCGATACAGCTACAACAGTCAGTGGAGAACAGGTACAGTAGTCAGTGGTCAGTGAAGCAGTCAGTGGCGATACAGCTACCACAGTCAGTGGTTAGTGAAGCAGTCAGTGGACATAAAGCTACAACAGTCAGTGGCGATACAGCTACAACAGTCAGTGGAGAACAGGTACAGCAGTCAGTGGAGATACAGCTACCACAGTCAGGGGAGATACAGTTACAACAGTCAGTGGAGATACACTACCACAGTCAGTGGTAAGTGAAGCAGTCAGTGGAGTATACAGCTAGACCAGTCAGTGGCGATACAGCTACAACAGTCAGTGGAGAACAGGTACAGCAGTCAGTGGAGATACAGCTACCACAGTCAGGGGAGATACAGTTACAACAGTCAGTGGAGATACACTACCACAGTCAGTGGTTAGTGAAGCAGTCAGTGGAGTATACAGCTAGACCAGTCAGTGGCGATACACTACCACAGTCAGTGGTTAGTGAAGCAGTCAGTGGAGTATACAGCTAGACCAGTCAGTGGCGATACAGCTACAACAGTCAGTGGAGAACAGGTACAGCAGTCAGTGGAGAAAAGCTACAGCAGTCAGTGGAGAACAGCTACAGCAGTCGGTGGCGATACAGCTACCACGGTCAGTGGTTAGAGAAGCAGTCAGTGGACATACAGCTACAACAGTCAGTGGCAATACAGCTACAACAGTCAGTGGAGAACAGGTATAGCAGTCAGTGGCGATACAGCTACAACAGTCAGTGGAGAACAGGTACAGCAGTCAGTGGTCAGTGAAGCAGTCAGTGGACATACAGCTACAACAGTCTGCGGAGAACAGGTACAGCAGTCAGTGGCGATACAGCTACAACAGTCAGTGGTTAGTGAAGCAGTCAGTGGCAATACAGCTACAACAGTCAGTGGAGAACAGGTATAGCAGTCAGTGGCGATACAGCTACAACAGTCAGTGGAGAACAGGTACAGCAGTCAGTGGTCAGTGAAGCTGCAGCAACAACAGTCAGTGGAGCTGCAACAACAGTCAGTGGAGAACAACTACAGCAGTCAGGGGAGATACAGCTACAGTAGTCAGTGGTCAGTGAAGCAGTCAGTGGACATACAGCTACAACAGTCAGTGGCGATACAGCTACAACAGTCAGTGGAGAACAGGTACAGCAGTCAGGGGCCATACAGCTACAACAGTCAGGGGAGAACAGCTACAACAGTCAGTGGAGAACAGCTACAACAGTCAGTGGAGAATAGCTACAACAGTCAGTGGAGAACAGCTACAGCAGTCAGTGGAGAACAGCTACAGCAGTCAGTGGAGAACAGCTACAGCAGTCAGTGGAGAACAGCTACAGCAGTCAGTGGAGATACAGCTACAGTAGTCAGTGGTTAGTGAAGCAGTCAGTGGACATACAGCTATAACAGTCAGTGGCAATACAGCTACAACAGTCAGTGGTGAACATGTATAGCAGTCAGTGAAGCAGTCAGTGGACATACTGCTACAACAGTCTGTGGAGAACAGGTACAGCAGTCAGTGGCGATACAGCTACAGCAGTCAGTGGAGAACAGGTACAACAGTCAGGGGAGAACAGCTACAGCAGTCAGGGGAGAACAGCTACAGCAGTCAGGGGAGAACAGCTACAGCAGTCAGGGGAGAACAGCTACAGCAGTCAGGGGAGAACAGCTACAGCAGTCAGGGGAGAACAGCTACAGCAGTCAGTGGAGATACAGCTACAGTAGTCAGTGGTCAGTGAAGCAGTCACTGGACATACAGCTACAACAGTCAGTGGAGATACAGCTACAACAGTCAGTGGAGATACAGCTACAACAGTCAGTGGAGATACAGCTACAACAGTCAGTGGAGAACAGGTACAGCAGTCAGTGGAGAACAGGTACAGCAGTCAGTGGAGAACAGGTACAGCAGTCAGTGGAGATACAGCTACCACAGTCAGTGGTTAGTGAAGCAGTCAGTGGACATACAGCTACAACAGTCAGGGGAGATACAGTTACAACAGTCAGTGGAGATACAGCTACCACAGTCAGTGGTTAGTGAAGCAGTCAGTGGAGGATACAGCTACAACAGTCAGTGGAGAACAGGTACAGCAGTCAGTGGCGATACAGCTACAACAGTCAGTGGAGAACAGCTACAGCAGTCAGTGGAGATACAGCTACCACAGTCAGTGGTTAGTGAAGCAGTCAGTGGACATACAGCTACAACAGTCAGGGGAGATACAGTTACAACAGTCAGTGGAGATACAGCTACCACAGTCAGTGGTTAGTGAAGCAGTCAGTGGAGGATACAGCTACAACAGTCAGTGGAGAACAGGTACAGCAGTCAGTGGCGATACAGCTACAACAGTCAGTGGAGAACAGCTACAGCAGTCAGTGGAGAACAGCTACAGCAGTCAGTGGAGAACAGCTACAGCAGTCAGTGGCGATACAGCTACAGCAGTCAGTGGCGATACAGCTACAACAGTCAGTGGAGAACAGGTACAGCAGTCAGTGGTCAGTGAAGCAGTCAGTGGACATACAGCTACAACAGTCAGTGGAGAACAGCTACAGCAGTCAGTGGAGATACAGCTACAACAGTCAGTGGAGAACAGCTACAGCAGTCAGTGGAGAACAGCTACAGCAGTCAGTGGAGAACAGCTACAGCAGTCAGTGGCAATACAGCTACCACAGTCAGTGGTTAGTGAAGCAGTCAGTGGACATACAGCTACAACAGTCAGTGGCAATACAGCTACAACAGTCAGTGGAGAACAGGTATAGCAGTCAGTGGCGATACAGCTACAACAGTCAGTGGAGAACAGGTACAGCAGTCAGTGGTCAGTGAAGCGGTCAATGGACATACAGCTACAACAGTCAGTGGCAATACAGCTACAACAGTCAGTGGAGAACAGGTACAGCAGTCAGTGGTCATACAGCAACAACAGTCAGTGGCGATACAGCTACAACAGTCAGTGGAGAACAGGTACAGCAGTCAGTGGTCATACAGCAACAACAGTCAGTGGCGATACAGCTACAACAGTCAGTAGAGATACAGCTACATCAGTCAGTGAAGTTGACAACCTGTTCTGTTAAGGGAGTTGGGCAAATAAGACTTTCATTGTATGGTATAAACCACTGTGTTTCTGTGCATAAGACATTAAACCTCTTGAATCTGAATCTTACCCTCAGAGGGAGGTACACTCTCATCCACTGTCGACGACACAAATGACACCGATCCTGTTGAAAATACAATTTAACAAAAGTTACTTTTGTCAGGACAGGAAAAAATACCTTTTATCAGCAGTGGCTATGAAGTAAGTTAACAATCTTAAGCCTCCAATGGCATGGTCTTGCTCTGTAGTTGTAGAGTCAAAATCTTCAGGATCCACAGTCCCAAACACCTGATGCTGGGACTTCTGTGTTGCTGTTAACAGATTGGCTCCTACTGTCTTCAGCATCACTTAACTCAATCTCATCTGGAAAATGGCATTATTAAAACTCACATAAATAGCTGGACATAAAAATATGTGGTTGAAATAGCCACATCAAAAAAAAAGTCCTAGGAAAAAGATAGTAGGCCTGTGATTTGTACTTGCCACTTTCTGCAAAACAACAATTTTACTTGAGTAGTTTTGAGCTATTATACCTGTGTTTGTTTAATGTGATGAATGAGCACATAAATGTAACACGTAACTCAATTGCACCTCCACAAATATTTTGAATTACTGTCCAGCCATCCTGTAGACATATGCTTGTATTTCTAAATAGTAGTCCTTGACTCATATTTGGACATGAACGTTGATTTTTTTACAACAGTCGGTGAAGCATCTTATTTATACACAGGTTATTTATAGCGTATCCTATATGAAGATATAACTTTTTTTGTGGTTAGCCTCAGTGCCAGAAGCTGACTTTTTGTAGCCCTGTATAACTAATTAAGGTGCCTATCCATTACATGTAACCAAACAACTTAACATTCACATTACATCACATCTGGTGACAGGACCCTCTAAAATCTAACGACCTTCCAAGTCCTATTTGTGTTGGGTTCAACGTTTGATACACATACACTCAGATAATATACTGACTGAAGCTTGAAAAAACATGTTTAGACAACGTCCTTGTATGTCATTGTCCACATACACCATGTACCCAGGCGACTACACACACACACACACACACATTGAAATAGGTTGGTAGATTTAACATGTGGCCCCAAGTCACTTCTCTAAGTTGTTCATCAGATTTAACTTACCTGTCCAACGTTGGTGAGTGGGCCGAGCTCTGGACTAGTCTGATTCAGTCGGCTGACGGCTGTATGGATGCATGTGCTCTCAGGGGTCAGCTGTAGAAGCAGTAGACAGAGACAAAAGGACAATAAAGAGAAAGTCCTACAGAGGATATTTGACATCTGAATTAAAAAAAAAATACAGTCTAGCATTGACAGAAAGACAGAGGTAAAATTGCTTTAAAACTCACTAACAACTTTTCTAAGATATTACCAATCAGGACCGAGATATTTATAAAAATCTATCTTTTGTGAAGACATACCTCTTCAGTATAATCAACTGTGGATGGTGGAGTTGTGGCGCCAGAGAGGTTTGGAACCATTTTGTCATCAAGGCCCTGTAAAAAGGAAAAAAACAAAACATATTATAGACCGTGGAGCATGAAAACTATACTCTGAACACAGCATTTGATGACTTCTTTGTTTTTGTTCTACCAGTCTGTTATGGTCAGTATCATCTCTGCTATGGTGTGCTGGGTAGGTGACATCAGGGCTGGTGGTGCTAACTAACTGGGCAAGCTGGTGAGAAGGCCAGCTCTGTGGTAAGGATGGATTTGGACAGTGTGGATGCAGTGACAGACAGATAAAAGGGGCGCTGAAAACTAAAGGACAACCTCTCTCTTCCTGTGTGTGGAGCTGAGACAGTTCAGGAGCATGTGTAGCCACAGGCTCAGTTAGCTGCATGCCTCTAAGCACTTGAGGGGCTCCTTAAGACCATCAGCCATCAGACTTGTACATATTATTACTTATTATTTATTGTATTTTATTATTATTTATAGCATCTTATTTATAGCGTATCCTATATGAAGATATACCTTCTTTATATTTTTAAATGTAGATGGGAATTTGTGATTAGCCTCAGTGCCAGAAGCTGACTTGTTGTAGCCCGATTTAACTAATAGGGTGCCTATCCATTACATGTAACATAACTTAACATTCACATTATATCACATCTGGTGACAGGACCCTCTAAAATCTAACGATCTCCCTAGTCATATTTGTGTTGGGTTCAACGATACACATACACTCAGATAATATACTGACTGAAGCTTGAAAAAACATGTTTAGACAACGTCCTTGTATGTCATTGTCCACATACACCATGTACCCAGGCGACTACACACACACACACACACACATTGAAATAGGTTGGTAGATTTAACATGTGGCCCCAAGTCACTTCTCTAAGTTGTACATTAGATTTAACTTACCTGTCCAACGTTGGTGAGTGGGCCGAGCTCTGGACTAGTCTGATTCAGTCGGCTGACGGCTGTATGGATGCATGTGCTCTCAGGGGTCAGCTGTAGAAGCAGAAGACAGAGACAAAAGGACAATAAAGAGAAAGTCCTAGAGAGCATATTTGACATCTGAATTAAAAAAAGAAAACAGTCTAGCACTGATAGAAAGACAAAGGAAAACCTTGCTTTAAAATTCACTAACAACTTTTCTAAGATATTAACAATCAGGAGCGAGACATTTATAAAAATGTATCTTTTGTGAAGACATACCTCTTCAGTATTATCAACTGTGGATGGCGGATTTGTGTCATCACAAAGATTTGGAACCATTTTGTCATCAAGGCCCTGTAAAAAGGAAAAAAATAGTAAACATATTGTAGACCGTGGAGCATGAAAACTATACTCTGATGAATATAGCATTTAAATCACTTCTTTGTTTTTGTTCTACCAGTCTGTTATGGTCAGTATCATCTCTGCTATGGTGTGCTGGGTAGGTGACATCAGGGCTGGGGGTGCTAACTAACTGGGCAAGCTGGTGAGAAGGCCAGCTCTGTGGTAAGGATGGATTTGGGCAGTGTGGATGCAGTGACAGACAGATAAAAGGGGCGCTGAAAACTAAAGGACAACCTCTCTCTTCCTGTGTGTGGAGCTGAGACAGTTCAGGAGCATGTGTAGCCACAGGCTCAGTGAGCTGCATGCCTCTAAGCACTCGAGGGGCTCCTTAAGACCATCAGCCCTCAGACTTGTACATATTATTACTATTTTATTGTTATTTATAGCATCTTATTTATACACAGCTTATTTATAGCGTATCCTATATGAAGATATACCTTCTTTATATTTTTAAATGTAGATGGGAATTTGTGGTTAGCCTCAGTGCCAGAAGCTGACTTGTTGTAGCCCAATATAACTAATAGGGTGCCTATCCATTACATGTAACATAACTTAACATTCACATTATATCACATCTGGTGACAGGACCCTCTAAAATCTAACGACCTCCCTAGTCATATTTGTGTTGGGTTCAACGTTTGATACACATACACTCAGATAATATACTGACTGAAGCTTGAAAAAACATGTTTAGACAACGTCCTTGTATGTCATTGTCCACATACACCATGTACCCAGGCGGCTACACACACACACACACACATTGAAATAGGTTGGTAGATTTAACATGTGGCCCCAAGTCACTTCACTAAGTTGTTCATCAGATTTAACTTACCTGTCCAACGTTGGTGAGTGGGCCGAGCTCTGGACTAGTCTGATTCAGTCGGCTGACGGCTGTATGGATGCACTTGCTCTCAGGGGTCAGCTGTAGAAGCAGAAGACAGAGACAAAAGGACAATAAAGAGAAAGTCCTACAGAGGATATTTGACATCTGAATTAAAAAAAGAAACCAGTCTAGCACTGATAGAAAGACTTTGGAGCCGTTTTGTCATCAAGGCCTTGTAAAGAGGAAAAAAATACTAAACATATTGTAGACTGTGGAGCATGAAAACTATACTCTGGTACAACAAAAACAAAGAAGTGATTAAATGCTATATTCATCAGCCTGTTATGGTCAGTTTCATCTCTGCTATGGTGTGCTGGGTATGTAGCATCAGGGCTGGTCGTGCTAACAAAAGCTATAAAAATCATGTTCCACCTGAAGATGAAAATGTACTGGATTTTGGTGAAATGTGAAATGTTCTATGGTTAAAGCATTTGTCATGAGAGAACTATCAATTTCACAAAGTCAAATTTTAACCACCTTGCATCTCCATGGCCAGTCTGAGTCACCATAATCATAGGTGATCTCCTCTCCTGGACTTATGTCTCTAACTGCAAACAAGCAGAGATGGGGCTTCCCTTGCACAGCGAGGTACTTCATCTTGGCATCCGGGTTTATATGGTCGTCATTTACAAGTCTGCCAAACGATCCATCCTCTTTTGCTGCATCAACACTACAAACACACAAGTTACATTTTCTAAACAATCAGTTTTTATAATAATGCAATGTAAATTAACCTGAAGGGAGAAAAAGAGTCATATAATTCTGATTAGATTAACCAGTGACATATACTTACCACCACAGTTTTCCATTAAAACGGAACTCGAACATGAACACTTTGAGGAGGTCATGGTAAATTCTCTGTCTCCTCTCACATTCTTGCTTGCTTATCAGCTCACCTCTGTATTCCAATAGAAAGTCTCCCTTTTCAAATGGAACAGAGGTGAAGATGCCACGACCTAATTCATCAAAGACCAAACAACAAATAAGTGGCAAAAAGTGATATGTATTAAAGTTGAATCATGATTAGACAGTCAGAAGATTTAACTTACCTTTTACAGCACTGATGTACCTGATGTCAAGTCCCACTTTGTCACTTTTAGCAGCAACTTAAAATCTTGCATCATCCTTTGGATTAATGCGTCTACGCCGCTGCATGTTTCCTGTTTTCAGGTGTCACAGCCTAAATTAACAAAAGTGATTGTCATTATTACAACGGTCACTGGGACAAGCATGATCAGAAAACAAAAGTCTGGGTAAATTAATAATGTACAATTCACATCTGGACAGAAGCCAAATAATGTGCTCATAA
>CM057245.1:31262385-31272385 GCA_029931835.1 Etheostoma nigrum
TATATGCAGCGTGTTCTCTCCATCACACAGCAGCGAGTCTGCACTCTCGACTTTTGCAGCAATTCTTGATACATTTAGTGCTAAACTAATTTGTAACTGTGGACTTAGTCTGTGGAGCTCTGAGCCAACAGGAGGGGTGGGGGGGGGGGCAACAGGGTTTCTATCGCTAGATGAGGGACAACTCTGTTCGGCTTATTTATGTAGCATGGAAGCTAGTATTAGCTACCTAGCAGCCAGCCCGCTTCTAAATACTGTAAATACCTTTTAATTATCTCAACACTTTTAACAGTCCAACTGAAACACTGGCAGGTTGGCAGCGGAACTTTCTAGCGATGTTTCCACGCTGCCCCCCTCCTCACTGACGGCTGTCGGTCCACGGCTGCAGGACCTGGAGATCACCGCCAGTGTTTCAGTTGGATTGTTAAAGTGTTGAGATAATTAAAAGGTATTTACAGTATTTAGAAGCGGGCTGGCTGCTAGTTAGCTAACGCTAACTTCCATGCTACATAAATACAGAGTTGTCCCTCATCTGGCGATAGAAACCTTGTTGCCCTCCCCACCCGTCCTGTTGGCTCAGATCTCCACAGACTAAGTCCACAGGTACAAATTAGTTTTGCACCAAATGAATCAAGAAGTGTTGCAGACTCGCCGCTGTGTGATGGAGAGAGCACGCTGCAGTGACAGATTTGAGAGGTTGTAATCACTGAGTTGTGGTTGTACTGGAAAAGTGACTCAAGTGGGAAAAAAAATACGAGTACAGATTTTGTTCTACAAGTTCTCAAATCAAATTCTACAAATGCTCACATCGCATCTGCGCGCTCTCACGTTTTGCACCATATTTACCTTCATAGTTTAAAATTTTCTGACATTTTATAAAACAAAATATTAACAAAATATTTGTGCAATTAATAGATTTTTAAAAGAAATATTAGTTGCAAATGTGCCTTATTGCTATGTTTTGAAACGCCACCTGAACAGTACCGCACAAACATCAAAAGAACTGCACCAGACAACTAGAACACATTATATTGCACAATACAGATCTTCAAAGGTGAAGCTGCCGAACATTTGTGTTGTACAAAAAGTTCTTTCCATCCTTCCAAGATCTTTGACCCAAGGCTTCCTCCTCTTTTATGCATCTCATGCAGTGTTCTTTACCTGGAACGCGGCGCTCTGCAATAAACCTTGCCATGTGTTTGTTTACCGCACTCCTCTCGGCTTCACTCCACGGTCTCTTCACCTTTACTGTGGGTGGCACTACAAATGACAGAAAAGACAATGGAGAGAGTGTAAACTTAAATACATACATCTCAGTGTAGATTCAGTAAAGCATTTGTGGCTTTGACATTAATTCTAATTAAATATTTGGACACCAATACAATTTTGTTCTTCAGTACATTCAATTTTAAATATAAAAATGGATAGTAAATAAAATGCTTATTTCAGGTTTATTTAGAGTAGACTTACAAGCTGGTACATCGGGGAGCACACATCTATACATATAGTTAATAACTGGAAAACCATTTTACTGATTATGAAAAAACAATTTATGACTCTACAGAAACTTCAGAATGCTCTCCTGGATGAAATCATATGTGTTTCTTTGTCAATAATCAAGATAAGACTTCATGAACATAACCTGTAGTCTGCTGTTGTCTATGTGTGGAAGACTGCAAATATTAAATACGATGAAGTTGTTAGACTTGATGTTTTTCGGTCCAATTACTTTTGGACCTCGAACCTTTTGTCATTGTGTGTTTAAGGGCTATGGCTCACACACAGTTATTTATATTTAGGCAAATCTATTTAAATAACAGCTGAGACTTAGCACTTTATTTTTTTGACCAGTTTTAAAGAACTTACCCATTGCTTCCACTGTTCTTCTGTGAGGGCCTCTTCACCAAGCTTGTTCCTGGACTCAGATCTACAACAGTAGCAGACAAACATTGGCAACCGTTAGTTAGTGAAATCTCAGTTAAAATTAATATTCAGGGTTCATGTGTAATTAAATGCTGACAGTAAAACATAACTACTACAATCTGACAACTGGCTGCTAGCACTTAAAGTATATGTCTGGGGTCAGAACTGTAAGAAGCAGTGTGTACTTGAATATTACAAAATAGTTCTTCATCACAACTGGATCACCATGGGACAATAATTTAACTGCCATAAGGAAGGACACAACATATTTACTGTGATATCCATCTTGTGTAACAAACTGTAAAGTAACAAAAGGATGAAATGGTGACAAATTATATAATTCATGCACTTGAGATTTAAGTAGTGCTCTACTAAGTTTGAGAAAATGCTTGCAGGGTCCTTCGTAAAAAGGCAGTTTTTGTGAATTTCATAATAAACACCATTTAACTCACCATCTACATCTGAACTCCCATCTTCACCGAGGGGCTCTTGTCTCTTTTTGGGGGACAAGAGGTCAGAACCTTCATCTGAAAAACAACAGCAAGAAAAAAGTGACACCACAACCTATGCAGTGTATGAAAGGACAACCTAGTGAAAACAACTATTTTTACAAAGATAATTATTATTGATACATTAGAATAGGGCTGGGCGATATGGAGAAAATCAAATAGCACAATATTTTTCACCAAATACCTCGATATCGAGACCGCAACGATATTGTAGTGTTGACTATCGGTGCTTTCACTAAATATTTACATAATGAGATTTTCAAAAAATAATCATCAGTAATGTGGATATAATGACTAAGTGAGTAATGGCAAATAATAGAAAAGCTACACCAGTCTCTTGGGTTCAGGAAATGACATCACTTTACTGTAATGCAGCCTTTAAATCCAGGAAAAGACAACACTTACATATTACAATATCCAAAATCTAAGACAATATCTAGTCTCATATCACAATATTGATACAGTATCAATTTATTGCCCAGCTCTACATGAGAGTTTACAGCAGTGGGTATGCACTGGTGTCACTACACAAGTCACACTAGCCTCTTACCACTGAGTAGCCTGACAAACCCATTATTGCTACAATAATTGAGACACCTGTTAAAATGTTTGATATATTTGTTGATTTCTTTTTTAAAGAGCAATAAAATAACTCTAGAACATATATCACAACTGTTTTGTGCCTGTAAATGTACGCAGTTTGCCCCGGAGGGCACACAGCACGATTCCTGCTTTCAAAATATCAAGTGACATAAAGGGAATTAATGTTCCCAACCCACTGCATGGCTCGCAGATGGTCACAGAGAGCGTTTAATGGTAGCTTTAGAAGTATATACCTTTTTTGCTCAGTTTTAAAGAACTTACCTATTGCTTCTACTCTCTTGGTCTTTTTACGACTTTTCTTCTTCTGTGAGGGCCTTTTAACCAACCTTGTTGCTGGACTCAGATCTAGAACTGTAACCAACACACATTGGCAACCATTAGTTAGCGAAATATAATTATATTATAATGAATATTCAGGGTTCATGTGAATTTAAATGCTGACAGTAAAACATAACTACCACAATCTGACAGCTGGCTGCTAGCACTTATATTTCAAGAGGTCAAACAAACAGTAGTGTGTACTAGGACCATAAATATTCACTGTGATATCCATCTTAAAAGAGTAACAAACTGTAAAGAAACAAAAGGATGAAATGATGACAAGTAATGTAATTCATGCACTTGAGATATTAATAGTACTGTAATAAGTTTGAGAAAACGCTGGCAGGGTCCTTGGTAAAAAAGTAGGTTTTTTGTGAATTTTATAATAAACACCCTTTAACTCACCATCTACATCTGAACTCCCATCTTCACTGAGGGGACTATTTGTTGGAGTCTTGGGATACTGAGTGTAGACTAGGGCTGAAACCAACAATTATTTTTATTGATTCATCTGTCTCTTATTGAAAGATGAAAATAATGGAAGCTTTTAATTAAAACACAAAGCTATTACTTTTACCATTATATAAAAGCGAAAGTCATTCTCACATTTAAGAATGTAGAACTAGAAAAGGTAGAACTAACAAATGCATTGGTGGTTAGAAATTAAATATGAATTAGTTATTGAAATAGTAATACAGATAATCAACTACTGCAGCTCTAATATAGACAAATATATATGTTGTTTTCTTTTATAAACATACCTTCCTCCACCTCTTTAATTTGTTTCCTTTTTCTCTGTGGGACACTCTCAGAAGTCGATTTGGGACTTTTACCTATGACAAATAACCAAGGTTCCAAGGTTAGTGCTCGGTATTCAAAAAACCCTAGTACAAAAACTTATGTTGATTAAAAGAGAGTTTGTACAAATACTACTTTAAATCTACTCATGTCGCTGAACCGATACTCTACACTTGTCATTATATCATGCAATCCCAAAACCAGAAACTGAAGGCATATGCTACATCTTTGATCTCCATATGCTTTCTCCGTAAATGCCTTGCCATCTCAGCGTTTGATTGGCCACAGCAGAGGCAGTTGTGCCTTTTGTCCCGTGCGCGATTGTTGTCTTGTCTTTTTTTTTTTTTTTTTAGTCACTTTCTCTTTTTTGGTCCTCTTTTGTTCTTTATTTTTTATTTTCACATACGTTTTTGTTTTCTTTTTTTCATAATAGTCAACTTGCCTCCTTGCTGATCTTCATCTTCACTTGAATTTGTGTCTGGACCTTTGAGATCTTCTTTACTGGTCAATTGCTTAGCTTTGCTTGGGCTTTTCAAATCTTCCTCATCACTGGATGATGCATTCAGAGGTGGATTGTAACCTTGGTCCAATCCTGTTTGGCTGCATGATTCAGACCCAGAGGAATCCCTTCCTGACTCCTCAAAGTCACAGTCCAACTGTAAGTAAAAAAGCATAATCATGAGAAAGACATCACATTCACTTTCAAGTCCAACTTTACAGAGCCATGCTACCATCATTTTCTTAAAAATGAACTGTACCACTGACATCAATTTCATATTTAACAAACATTTAAGAAAATTTTAAAAGTATTTGTTTGAAAAGGGCAGATGTCAAGCATACTGTTTTTGGATGTACTGTATGTCAAATGTTAAAAGTGTGTGTTTTAAAATCATGATTTTCACTTACGTTGGAAAAAGGCTTTTCACAGTTAGACATAAGAAAACATGCCAACGTGTGTGTGACTAACTTCCTTCACCCACAGTCAGAAGCCAAACATCACTGAACACCATCAACACTTAAAAAATGATCAGATCGGCAAATAAGCTACATAAAAATAAAATAAGCTTTCTATTTTTACTTAGTACTAATTCATTTAGCACAGTGAAACTATCCTCTCAAATATTACCATAAAATTGACTTATTACCTCTATTGTTTAAAACTTGAGCTGACATTTAGACAAATCCCCACCATAATGTATACATACTTTTGATTGAACAAATCCCCAACCTGAATCAGTGCAGGCAGTACAGAGTAGCTGCAGCAATGTGTACAAGCTTCCACTGAGCTAAAACAGAAGTTTTAGAAAGCCTTTGTGCTTCTTAACAGACATAAAATGCAATTAAAATGTCTGTGCAACATGAACAGGACTCTTACATGACAACAAAATGCGTTTTCAACTCAGACGTTGTTTAAATTCACCTACCTCCTGTTTATTCTTGTGTTTTATCTGTTTTTATTTTTTTAACTGTTAACTTTCAATTGCCCTGTTACTGAAATGTGCTCTACAAATAAAGCTGCCTTGCCTTTCCTTGCCCTGGTCCCTGTCCCGATCCTGCTGGTTGTTCCTAGGTGGTAGCTGATAGCTCCTAGCTGCCGTCCGGTTAGCGAGACTACAGCTAGCCTTCTCTAATGCTATCACTGTGCACGCCACACACATCATTTGACCCGTCTCCATGTATGTACATAGTCACTGATACATGACGACTACAGCGCTCAATTACTTATTTGTGAGGAGAACAAAATTCAACTTTTTGTCTTGAAGCCTTGACCTGTCCTCTGGAGGACATAGCCAGACCACCGCTGTTCCGTGGATTGTTGTTAGGATGATTATCACAGAAGCCTGGCTGAACACACTCACCGGTCGGCAGCTAGGAGCTAGCAGCTAAAAGCTATCAGCTACCATCTACAAGCTACCAGCTAGCAGGATCGTGACAGGGACCAGGTTAGGTGAATGTAAACAACGCCTGAGCTGAAAACGCATCTTGTTGTCATTTAAACTTTTGTAGCTCAGTGGAAGCTTGTACACGTTGCTGCAGCTACTGGGGGGGGGGAGTAAAGATGGCAAGTTGCGCACCGAGTGACCTGTTCTGGAAGAAGAACAGAACTTCTGCAGTTTGGCAGCATTTAGGGTTCCACCCTAATGAGAAGGGAGCAGTGTTTCAGTATTAGTGTTTGGTATTTAGTTTCTGAACGGGGGAGGCACACACCAACGGTTTGGTGACCCGGTAGGTAGCCCACTGCCATGACTCCATGATGCTGATGTCTGATTACTCCACATTGTCATTGTGATATTTTGTGATTACATTCTAAATCTACAGCACTTTCTGTCAGGTAAATACAGTAGCACAATGTCTTCCTCTGATGTAGAAGTAGCCTACACTGTAAGTCAGTACTGGCTGTACAGTGGAGTTCCATATTAAGTTTTATAAAAGGCACATACCTGTGTTTTTCTCACAGCCATCAATTTCTGGACCTAAAACCAAAAAGAAGATTGAAAACTTTACAAACAAGCCATGAGAGCACAGCTCCTTTAGATTCAAAATAAAAACTGTTTGACTGTTAAGCATTATCTGCAGTGTAGCTTATAACTACATTTGAACTTAAGTACTTATTTACAATCAAGACTAAACTTTGCTGCGACAATAGATGACCTACACTCTATTTTCCCCACAAATATCAGGGATAGCCCCAAAACCTCATTAACATATTAAAGACTATAGCCTGTTATAGCACATAAAACACTGTAGAAAACACTTCTATAAACCACTTATGTAGTTCTACAAACTAAGTCTTTGAAAACAAATCAGACTAGATATAAAATGCTTGAAACAGTTTTAAATGGAGTTTTAAACGTGTCCACTTTATTTTCAGAAAAAGGTACAAACTGACATTAAATGGTGTCACTGCAATGTTGTTAAAAAACTAATAAAACTCTAAACTAATATATGTTCACATAGTTATACAAAAATATAGTGCATGACAATTAAGTTAGTAGTTAGAATTTACTAGAACTGGCAACTCCGTTCTAGAAATAAAAAGTCTAAACCTGCCAAAATAATTTTGCTCAAACTGCATTAAGTGACATGTGGACGGTTAAAATTAGAGTTGATCAAATCTTACCTGCACAGAAAATGTTTAAAAGTCGTCTTTTCCTCAGTTGAGTCGCTTTTTCAAAAGCTAGCAGGCCGCTAGCTGTACCGTCTGTACCACCGTGCAGGTGGGGGAAGGGCAGCTTTCTATGAGACCTGCTCTCACAGACAGTTGCCCTTCCCCCACCTGCTCGTCTGAGTGGCTGAGAGAGGGGGGGCGGCCCCTCCCCCTGATGGGCCATTAATTAAGTGGGAGTTGCAGCAGTAGAGACACCACACAATATTCACCTCTGACTCTCAGGTCTGTTTTACAGGCTGCAGGGTTAGAAATCTATTACTGCAAAATAAAAACTTTAACATTAAAGTCTCGCTCTTCAAAGTAAAGTTTAATCATATATATATTATTTATATATATTATTTCATGAGTGGTTGAAGAAGTACTCAGACTTTTTACTTAAGTAAAATTTAAAAAAAACATCTTTCAATATAAAACCATCCAGTTCGGTGCTACAGCTTAAAATGACCATATTTAAAATGAAATAACATAAAGAAGAATAAAGGTTAGTGAAACTGGGATGCTTTACATATAATAATGAATCCACAACCTGTAGTTTGTATGGCTAACCCATGTTTCATCCTTTAAATTTATGTTTTATTTCTCTCTGTTCACTGTCTATTTATTAATTTAGTTTCACTTTTCACCTTATTGGAACTTGAAGATTTTGTCTCCTTTTTAATATCTTCATATTCAACACATGCTGATTCTCAGTGTTATAGTTTTGAGTTTGTTAATTAGTTGTTTAATTGTTGTATACAATTAGTATGCAGCAACAACACAACATATAGTATTACTTTTAAAGTGTTCTTTATTTCCACAGCTTTTAAATTAATCAGGGTTCATGTCCATGTAATGGATCCTAAGGTCCATTACATGTGCTCACTGATTTAGTAGTTTGTAAGCTAATATAAAGTCAGCTAAAAAGAAAGTATTGTGGATGTACATTTACTTTGTTCAATTATTGTGTAGGCAGACACTCCCAAGAACAGGTGTGTCTCTCCCTTAAAGTGCCCAACATTGATGTACCTGACAGAAAGTGGCCAAACAGAAACAGTGAATGATAAAGTTGTGGAGGAATCAACGGCGTACCCCCGACGACCCCTTTGCGTCTACCCTATGTCGTAGCCTGACGTGCACCTCAAAAAATATAACTACACGTTGTGGCGACGCACGTCGCTCGGCTGTGGCTTGGTAGCATTCCAGTTCCCCCCCGACTCATTTCCTGGTTCTTTCTCCGTAAACATGATATCAAGGAGAGGGTTAACTAGTCCTGCTGAAGATGTCTCACCTTGGTCAGAAAGCACAGGAGAGACACTTTGTTTCTCTCACTATGATCTAGAGTCACTACTCACTCTGAAGAGAATTGTCACTCTCTCACTTCTTCTAAACATGAGACCACTTACATAGGCTACAGAGAAAGCGCTGCGTAGCACCTCCGCACAACCAAAAAACGGCCTTCAGTGTCTGCACAGGCTGTGAGAGGGAGGCCTGCTGTCCCATTCATTTACCTCCCCAGGAACACCTTACAGGACCCTGATAATTCTCCGGGAAGGCAAACATGTCAGCCACTGGCTGTCCAACGGGATGCCACAATTACCTGTCCAAATACAGGAGCTGCCACTTGCTCCTGTAGCCCCTAAACCTTCAGACCTATTGGGACATTGTGCTTTACTGTACTGTAGGAGAAATGAAGCTGCATATTCTTTCAACATGCATTTAAATAATGTTAACTGATAATACGTTACTATAAGGTAATAACAAGTATATTTTAAACACAGTAGCAACACAGTATTTTTGCTTACTTTGCTATGTGAGCTCTGTCTGTTGTGCCACAGTGCTGTCTCCATGCATTCATATAATGTGAGCAGGGACAGCAAATAGTGGGGGGGGCAACTGAGAAGAAGGTAGTCTGGAAGGACACATAATGTCTTCGTATATTGTCACTGTATCCTACAGGAGGGTGCATTCCTCATATCTCAAATTATATTTACATAAGTTCTGTTTACTTAAAATAGAACAAAGGGAGATGTACTTCCACTCTTTACTCTGCAGATATAATAAGGTTGTATGCTTTTGATTAAATCATTTTGTACCAGATAAACCAGAGTCTACAGCAGCTCTATGAGGCTGTAGTATGACAGGTACAGTAAGGTAACATCTGTACAGGGACTAAAGATGAAAAACAGCCTCTTGGCTAACTCTTGTGCATTGATACCAGTGTTTATTAATCACCACTGTTCCTGTTAAGGAAACCAATAAACGCTAACATCAGCATGCTAACATGCTCACAATGACTAGGCTAACATGCTGATGTTTAGCAGGTTTAAGTTTTACTGTTTAGCTTTCTTAGTTTAGCATGTTAGCATGCTAAACTACTAGTCAATACATTCAAATTCACTTCAGCCAATCAAATGATTCAGCCAAGCTCCACTGACTGGTCGCATGTGAAGGTGAAAGGTCAAATCCCTTTTGAAGTAAGAAACTCAGCTAAACTGTGGAGGAGCTCATTTAATGAGTGTTGTTAATTCATACTTAATGTAGACAACATAAAATGACAGTGTGGATGAAAAACTGCACTGAGGCCTGACTCCACACTGGTGAGTACAGATACCTGCTAACATGTAGCTTATTGCAGATAATGTTGACTAGCTGCAATGCTAATCAGTGCAATGTACAATCCCATTTGATAATGCTAAAAATG
>CM057245.1:31287785-31315476 GCA_029931835.1 Etheostoma nigrum
AGTGTATCTCTGTGTGCACCCTCCCCCCCCCCCCCACCCCCTCCCCAATCAGTTCCAAAACGTCCCAGTTAGAGAGGAGACGCCCTCAACATATTCTTTCTAAATCTTTACAATCATTCCCAGAAGGAAGCGAGCAGGTCTGCCGCGTTACACCGTCTACAAGTTCTTCAAAACTTTCAGGGTGCAACGTCAGCTTGTTAGCTCGGAGGTTCTGGTTCTTAACCCTCCTGTTGTCCTCGGGTCAAATTTGACCCCTTTTAAAAAATGTCTATATCTGAAATATGGGTTTCTTTTTAACCAAATTACCAGACAAAAAAGGATGGACTCCTTACAACGCTCTTTGCAAATACAACTGATCACTTTCATTTAATTTCGGGTGAAAATTGAAATGAATACAATTCAGTATCCTGACTTTTTTTAAACTGAAATATTAGGTATAATTGCACATAAATGAGGTTTATTGACCATACATTCTGAAAAGTAGTGTAAAACTAGTGGTAGTAGAAGGTGAGGGACATCCGGTGGTAAATGAAACCAACGTCGATCCAGACTGATGTAGCTAAGGACATAACTATTAATCCGTGCTCTCCTAAATCAATCAGCTGTTATCCTAATAACTGTATATTTATTTGTATATATTTTAGTCCCCTTCCTGCTGAACCAGAATCAAACACAATGGCAAGGGCCAATCACAGAGTCACCACCCTGCTTTAAATCAGTTTCTCCCTTTGCTATCAGCTGTCGTTGCAGGCAAAGAGTGCAACCCTCCACCCCCCCCCTCCACCTCTAGTCCTCTACTCCAGCTGACCGGTCCAGAGCCTCCATCGGTCTGGTCTTCGGGCTCCTTTGTCGCCACCACCGGTGTCTATGCTTCTCTACCCCTATGTAGATATATGAAATATTATGTCTAATCTCCAAAGACTTTATACATTTTGTTTGTTTGAGCTGTACAATAAACATCATTTGCATATCTAGAAACTTGTCTCTCCTGTTTGAAATGGTAAGTAGACACATTCACTGTTGGTTTGAGTCGTTTTACCAAAATAAAAATAGAGAACATCACCAGACCTCTCCTGTAACTTTACCTCACAATGTTGCCATAGAGACGGCAGGAACAGTAATGGAAACTCACTGAACAAGAATATATATATATATATATAAATGATCATGTTGTGTTTGCAGGTTTTAGTCCATTAGCTGTGAACGCTGACAATAATCGAGTGAAACGCACAGAAAGCCTGAGCGGCCTCTAATCGCAGCCTTCGTTCTCTGTGGAAAATGGCCAGCACATTACATATGATATATGCAATTTGTAATAAATGGACTGGAACATGCAAAATGACAGACATCCATTTTAATAAGACGAACAAGGTGCTTCAATGCCAATAATCAGTGTTTATGTAAACCAGCTGTAAATGTAGTAAAGCAGCACTTTGTTATGTGAGCAGAGAGAGGCAACAGAGAGAAACAGCAGCTGCATTAATTACTAAAATAAGCTAAATAGGATTCAATATGCCAGGGGACAGGGGGACAGGGGCACAGGGGGAGAGGGGGACAGGGGCACAGGGGGACAGGGGCACAGGGGGACAGGCAGGGGGACAGAGAAACAGGGGGACAGGGGACAGGGGGCAGGGACACAGGGGCAAAGGGGCACAGGGGACAGGGGGACAGGGGGACAGGGGCACAGGGGGACAGGGGGACAGGGGCACAGGGGCACAGGGGGACAGGGGCACAGGGGGACAGGCAGGGGGACAGAGAAACAGGGGGACAGGGGACAGGGGGCAGGGACACAGGGGCAAAGGGGCACAGGGGACAGGGGGACAGGGGGACAGGGGCACAGGGGGACGGGGGACGGGGGACAGGGGACAAGGGACAGGGGCACAGGGGCACAGGGGGACAGGGGCACAGGGGGACAGGGTGACAGAGAAACAGGGGGACAGGGGCACAGGGGACAGGGGCAAAGGGGCACAGGGGGACAGGGGGACAGGGGGACAGGGGCACAGGGGCACAGGGGGACAGGGAGACAGCAGGCAACAACAAAAGAACCTATTGCTTTCCTTTAAAAAAGATATATATAATTACACTTGTGACATGTCTCCACAGAACCACTACATAATTAACATTTTAACCCTCATGGTGTCCTCGGGTCAAATTTGACCCATTTTCAAAAAGCTTTCACATCAGAAATTGGGGGTTTTCTTTCCAAATCGTCAAAAAAAATAACTTGGTTGGACGCCCTACAACAGTTTGTTGCATCCACATGATACAAGACTTCTGTGACTGCCCCCTCCCCCCTCCTCCACACATATGTCTTTTCCACCAAGGCAGTTCTGGTGCTGGTTCGGAGTCAGTGCCAAATATTGAACCGGTTCTTTGCTTTTCCACACAAATAAACCTGGCTCTGGGCCAAGAAAACGGGTTCCAACTCAGCACCAACTCAGCGCTGGTCTAGAGATAAGAACCGGTTACGTCAGGTGCTGGGAGCGGGTCCCGGTAGGCTTTTTGTCGGGAAAATTGGGACCGCCCCGGTCAAACCGGGACGTCTGTTCACCCTAACGGTGTTTTGCTTGACGCTACTGATGTTGCCTTCGCAAGCTAGCAAAAGATAATAATAAAAGTTAAATCATGCGAGATAATTATCTTTCTTCTTGGACGTGTCCTCGGTCCATGGCGGTCACAAATAGCTGTCAAGGACTGTCTTTGAATTTCAGGGTGAATTTGTAAAGCCAGGAGCAAAAGTTTCGGGATGTAGTCCTCCATTATTGTTGATTGTCATGCCGCGTTGCTATGACAACGGAGGTACTTACAGTGGCGTTGTAACGTAGCCCTGCTCTGGCTCTCAGTCTGTGGAAAATCGAGCTGGTTCTTAGATAACTGGCGAGTAGAACCAGCACCGAACTGGCTATAGCACCAGAACCAGAACCAGCACCTGGTTAGCCTTGGTGGAAAAGACATAACAGTGGCTACGTAGCCAAGGAGGACAGGGGTGACTAAAAAACATCATAAAGGTCATTATCTTCTCGAGTTTCAGTGCGTGAAAGTCGCCGGACACTTTGTAAAGACGGAGTTTTGTGGAGCCGATAGACTTAATTAGCGTTGTATCAACTCGTTAGCCAACGGCATGAATGTAACGGACGTTCATTATCATAACAAAATTAAGCACCAAAGCTTAGAAATGTAGCACTGAAAGCACTTTTCTTAATTTTATGAGTTTCATACAGTTGGGTATTATCTTTACGGTTCAATAGACTCATTGTCAGTCCATTCGAATAAAGGCTAAATGGATGTAATGTAAAATAAAGATCACACGAGAGAGAGAGAGAGAGAGAGAGAGAGAGAGAGAGAGAGAGATAGCTCCATCGGCTGTTTATCTCCATCGACCAATTAACTCATTTTCACACAACTGGTGAGGAAACAAGCATCCGTTCACGTTGTATACTCGTTCCCTTAGATGAATAACTGTGTTGTTCTTCCTGTGGGGAACATCATCTTGTTCTTTCACTGGCAACGCTTTGTTTCTCCCCAGCATGAGAAAATAATGAGTCCATATTTTTTAGTTTCCTTTGTTACTGTTTAATTAAATTATGGTTTAATTCGTGTTTATGACAGACAGCAACATATGTTCTTTATAGACACCAGGCTTTAAATGTGAATTCAAAAGGCAAAAAAAACTGACACGCCTCAAATAAAAATTAAAGAATAACAAACTGTTATGTGTCTCTGTTATTACAAAAGACTTTCTAGTTTTTCCATTAGCACAAGACGTAGCTGGAGGGTGCATCTGTTTAAAAATGGAAAGCAACACATTGATGATGGCCTTCTTCATAAAGAGCTGTACCCTTTTTCTGATTATAAGAAAAGCAGAAAATAGTAATACCTTCCGAGTGAAATAAGGTTGTATCCTAGAAATGATATGCGTGAAATAACTCAACCTCCCTTCCCTGAGTGAGTCAAAGACGTAAGAGGATGCTTGTCTATGCAAGGCTCTAAAAGGAAGGGCCCGGATTTTAAAATGAATTTTTAAATGAACTGGTAATCAGTGAAGTTATGCGTAAACAGGTGCGCTTGTTTGCTTGTGTGAGTAAAGAAGCCTTGCAGCTGACTTCTGAGCAGCCTGTGTAGACGGTGAACCTCTTTATTATTCAAACAAGTAACTGAGAGTCAGAAGTGAGGGAGGAAGTTCAGAGTCATTGCTGTGGAGATGATACGCCATCTTGTTTCATTGCATTGGTATTACCTGCAGGTCTAGGTAACATGTATTACCTGCAGGTCTAGGTAACATGTATTACCTGCTGGTCTAGGTAACATGTATTACCTGCAGGTCTAGGTAACATGTGTTACCTGCTGGTCTAGGTAACATGCATTACCTGCAGGTCTAGGTAACATGCATTACCTGCAGGTCTAGGTAACATGTGTTACCTGCAGGTCTAGGTAACATGTATTACCTGCAGGTCTAGGTAACATGCATTACCTGCAGGTCTAGGTAACATGTGTTACCTGCAGGTCTAGGTAACATGTGTTACCTGCAGGTCTAGGTAACATGTATTACCTGCTGGTCTAGGTAACATGTATTACCTGCAGGTCTAGGTAACATGTATTACCTGCAGGTCTAGGTAACATGTATTACCTGCAGGTCTAGGTAACATGTATTACCTGCAGGTCTAGGTAACATGTGTTACCTGCAGGTCTAGGTAACATGTATTACCTGCAGGTCTAGGTAACATGTATTACCTGCAGGTCTAGGTAACATGTATTACCTGCAGGTCTAGGTAACATGTATTACCTGCAGGTCTAGGTAACATGTATTACCTGCAGGTCAAGAGTGATAATTCAGGGACATCTAAAGACAGTTTATAGTCACAGACGTTGTTACTACCAAGACTTACAATACAATACTACTTTCAAATTTTGTCGGAACCTCAAGACGGGAAAAGACTGACTTATAGTGACCTTACAACAAACAACTTTTCAAGAGATTTCATTGTCGCAGACTACTTTCTAATATCACAATAAATCCTGAGATTCTTGCTATTGTCGGTTGGTGTACGGCGGTCATAAAACCCGGTCCCAGTCAGTCTTTTTCCTGTCTTTACGTTCCAATCAGGGCCTGAAATTAACACCCGGCCACCTGCCAAATGCAGGTGAATTTTGCAATTAGTGGGTAACTGTCAATCTACCTGCCACATTGGCAGGTAGCCAATGCGAATTGAGTGATTCAGATGCTATCTAAGTATCAGTAAGCAGGGTACGCAGTTGCTTACGGGCCCGGACCAATCAGGGGCCCGCATCACTGGAAGACATTGATTGACAGTTGGGGCCCCTTATAATTATGCGTGACAATCCCGGCAGTCCCATGTGCAGCCACTGACCAATCAGGAGTGAGAATGGGTCAAATTCATTTCTGTGTTTCTGATATGAAGACGAGACGTGTGTGACTCGAACATCTCACGTTTACCAACAAAACATCTACAGCTTGATTACAGTACTAAGGAGTATTGAAAAGCCAAACCTCCGTGCAAGAAGGTTGGTCGGGGTGGTAGATGGGTCAAATAAAATCCGACTTTCACCCCGGAGACTGGGGATCGCGCCGCGCATGTTGCGGTTCCTTTCCGCGTTATTATCTCTCTCTTCCTAACCACAACCGTCCTGTTGTTGTATCCAGTGTTGACTTTGATTTCCCTGTTGTTGCGTGCCACAGAGACAGCGGATCATGTCCCGCGTGTGGCAGTCCGTCCCGTTGTTGTTACTGGCATGTGGCGCTTCATTTCCCAGTTGTGGCGTCCCCCAGAGAGGCCCGGGGTCATGGGAGTTCGTGAAATGGTCGAAAATCGAGACATGTACACAAATCAGTAAATCAAAATAACGTGACCATTTCACAAACTGGCGTGAGACTGGGTTGATATGACACATGCCTTTGGTGTGGGAGATTGGGGTTCAATTCCCACTGCATCAACCAATGTGTCCCTGAGCAAGACACTTAACCCCTAGTTGCTAAATATACACATATAGCAATTGTAAGTTGCTTTGGACAAAAGAGTCAGCTAAATTACTTGTGATGTAATGTCAAAATATGTGCAAATTAAGTAAATCTGCTTCATGTTCAACCTGAACAATATAAACACACAGATATACGCAGCATCTATACCTTTGTTACTGTATACATATTTGTCAGAGTTGGGACTCTGTTGGGGTTTGATGGATGAATAAAGTCTGCAGCAGCAGCCATTTCTCCTCAGAGTCTCCCACTGACACAGCTGCTGTTTGCTACAGACTTTAATTATTAAACTAGTCTTGTTCTGAAAAGAAAATAAGCTTTTGAGAGAGTTTTTTTGAGAAATGTTTTTCAATTACAATTCAACGATGCAAAACAAAACAAGGCACATCAATAAGTACAAATAGGCATTTGAAGAGATTCCAAATGTAGTGTAATGTAATGTTAGTGGTATGTTCCATTGCTATGGTAACACACTGACTCCCATTGTGACGGTGGGGTGAAGTGAGGACCCAAATGCAGAGATGAGGAGGCAGGTAGGAGCAGGTGCACATGGGTTTATTAATATTCAGTTCAAAACAATCCACAAGAAAACACAAAGTCCAAACATCCAAGGGAAAATCTAAAAGTCTGAAATCCAAAATCCACAGGAGTCCGGGGAAAAAAGGCGAGGAAACAGACAGGACGACAACACAGGGAAAAAAAACTTCTTAAAATTTGTAAAATATGTAAAAAAAAGCATTAGGGTTAGGAAAAAGGCGAAAAAAACTTAAAAATGAATAAAAACGTGTCAATCCAAATGATCAGTTTGGATTATTGGGGGAGTTGTAAAGTACTGCTGGTATCTACTCTACTCTTCTTCGTTGGTTTTCCATTACGATAAAAGTCCCTGGTACCTGCTAATAGGTACTTTATGTAGTACTACAAAAAGTACCTTCATCATTCACACATGATCTGTGAATGATTCACATCATCAGACATTTAGTACATGAAGCTAAGAATACCGCTGTACTTTTACTGCAGGAAGCTAAGAATACCACTGTACTTTTACTGCAGGAAGCTAAGAATACCACTGTACTTTTACTGCATGAAGCTGTACTGTACATACTTCATACGGCTTGCTGTTCTTTTCTCTCGGCTGTCGAGAACCGAAGGTATTACCTCGCTCCCATGCGACGCTGCGTTTTGATTCGCTGACAGGAAACAGTCTTCCACACGGATGCAGCTGTCAGCCAATCAGGAGATTGAGACTCTTCTCTACACCCCCCTCTTCCTCCTCCTCTCTCCTTCCTCCCCTGCTGGGGTGTGGATGGTCTTATCCCCCGAGGCTCCCTCTGCATATAGGACACCGGGGAGCCTTTCAGAGTCTTTTATGTCCGTGCCAGAGAGTCTTAGAAAAGGTTTTCCTACCATCTGCATCGGGGATGAAGATCCTGTTTTTCAAAATCTTTATTGGAAGAAAGCAGCAACGCCCTAAACAGCTGCTGATCTAGGATAATGACTCCCTGCGGAGCGGCAGGCTCCTGGAACAGGAGCGTTTCCCAAATGATCACAGTGTCAAACAAATGAGTTGATTTGAAATACACGAGCACGATACATTCGTTCCTACCCTCACGTATTGTCATGAAGGCTGGGTCATGACCGAAAGAACGAGATCCAGGGTACAAGCGGCCGAAATGGGTTTCCTCAGGAGGGGGGCTGGCGTCTCCCTTAGAGATCGGGTGAGAAGCTCAGTCCTCCGAGATGAGCTCGGAGTAGAGCCGCTGCTCCTTCACGTCAAAAGGAGCCAGTTGAGGTGGTTCGGGCATCTGGTAAGGATGCCTCCTGGGTGGGGGGTCCCTAGGGAGGTGGTCCAGGCACGTCCAGCTGGGAGGAGGCCTCGGGGAAGACCCAGGACTAGGTGGAGGGACGTCCAGCTGGGAGGAGGCCTCGGGGAAGACCCAGGACTAGGTGGAGAGATTATATCTCCAACCTGGCCTGGGAACGCCTCGGGATCCCCCAGTCGGAGCTGGTTGATGGGGCTCGGGAAAGGGAAGTTTGGGGTCCCCTGCTGGAGCTGCTGCCCCCGAGACCCGATACCGGATAAGCGGATGAAGATGGATGGATGGATGGATGGATGGAAGTCAACCTGCCTCAGCAGAAATGTCACGAGGCCGACCTGAAGTGCAATCTGCATGTGGACAAGGAGTGGAAAGCGCTGTATAAACCGACTAATCCTGCACCCTCATATGCAACATGTACGTTTTATAACCAGTGTCTGTTCACATACAGCATTCATGATCTCTGACTGATCTTTTTGATGCTTTAAAAAAGGATTCAAAGTAAATAGACTGTTCTTATATCGCCATTTTCTAGTCTTAACACAGTACAGGAACCATTCACACACTGGGGCCGAGGCTGCCGTACAAATTGCTCAGGTGGACCCTCAGACACACACACCGGTGGCTGAGCATCGGGGGCAACTCTGGGTTCAGTGTCTTGCCCAAGGACCCTTCAACATTGGACTGCAGGGCCAGGGATCAAACCACCAACCTTCCCATTGACGACGGCTCTACCACTGAGCCACAGCCGCCACAGTATTGCATAATGACTGCATGGTTCCTTGGCATCTATATACTATATAGACCTATCTACATACACATACATCTATCTATCTATCTATATATACATCTATACATCTAAATCTCTGCTTTCATTAATTTTGGGGCGTCTTATTCAATTTTATAGCATTGTAAAACAAATGGAAGTGTTTTTGAAATAGTATTGAGTAAAAGTTGACATATTCCAGTCTGTGATTATCATCAACATCCATTCCTTTAATTTTAGTCTAAATAATTCCTAATTTCTGCTTTTCTAACTCAAACATTAGGTATAATTTCCTATAAATGAGGTTTATTGACCATAAATTCCAAAAATAACTGTAAAACTAGAGTTAATAAGTTAGTGTTACGTAATGTTAAACGTCAAAAAAGCATCAAAAGTGTTGAAAACAAGGACAAAAACATAAGAAAAAGTTAAAAACATCGATAAAAACCGTAAACAAAAGTGCTGACTTTCACTTTTGACGGGAAGACAACACGAGACATCAACAGTAACAGGCACGGTTAATGTACATTAATCAAGGTGGAAATGTTCGATGCAATATTGCTCTAGAACTAAACAATGGGAGAGCACTCCCATCTTCCCATGTTAATATATGTACATTGTGATTTTATGGGCAGGAAGTGCATAAAGGGCTGTTAATTATTTTCATGTGGTCAGATTTTCACGGGCGTGAGATTTGTCCTATGAATGAAATTGTAGTGGATCTGCTGATGGTCTGGATTGTGTGATACCTCCGGGATGCTAGACCATACATCACACCAGTCGAGATTGATGCTCAGGCCCGGATCTGGGCCAATCACGTGCCCCGATCCTCTCAATAGGAAGGGCAGAGCAGCCTGATATCACTGATAAAGAAGAACTGATAAAGCCTGGATACCATCCCCCAGTTTTTAGGCGGCACAGTAAATAACTTCCAGTTGAGATGGATGGGCAGAGCCCTCTGCCAGGGCACGCCGTACACCTTGAGTGCTGATCTTAACTGAAGGTTAAAGAAAAAGAGGAAACTGAATGCGTTCTGCACGTCAGAAAAAGGCCATAAGTCAACCTCCCTGAAAATGTCTGTTAAAGGCAATGAAGCCCCCTCTGTTCCCATCTAGGAGCTGTTATCGGCCTCCAACCAATCAGGAGTGCTGTATTATTGAATAATGGGAAAAAATGTGCCAGTCACAAGCTACATGGCAGTATGTTTCAGCCAATCTCCAAGTCTTTAAATAATAATAATGTATCCTTTATTAGGCCCACAAGGGGAAATTACAATTTACACACACAGGCCTGAACTACACACACCTATACAGTACATGCATTAATGGAGAGATATGTGTGTGTGTGTGGGGGCCCTGAGCAGTTGGGGGTTTGATGCCTTGCTCAAGAGCACCTTGGAGGTGAACTGGCACCTCTAGCTACCAGTCCACCACTGTCTTTGATCCGTTTGGGGACTTGAACCAGCGACCCTCCGGGTTCCCAACAGAACTCCCTACAGACTGAGCTACTGCTGAGAAGATGAGAGATAATGGGTCAAAGTGTAGCTTCTACTGTTGGAAACATTGGTAAAAAGAAGGTCATGGAGCTCTGTCATGGCGTCTTCTGGTACGCCAAATGGACCTGGGTCAAACCAGGTGAGGAGGGGTCTCAACACGAGGGACCAGAACCAGTGTTTGAGGTTGGACTGAGAGGCCGCCGTCCTCTCTCCTCCTCTGTAGACGTCTTGAGTCGCGGCCGTTTCCTCCGAGCGTCTTTCTGAAGTTGAAAAAAGTTCAACTTTTCTGAATGTAACGCCCTTCGTCAAGCGCTTTATTGACAGCTGACCAATGACAAGTGGAGTACCATACCTGTCGTTTCCATAACAACAAGCTAACGTTAGCACCGCTCTCTCTCTCTGTTCTTTCTCTCTTGCTCCACCACTTTGTTTATCTAATGTTAGCACCTCTCTCCCTCTCTCTCTTTCTCTCGCTCTCTTTCTCTCTCTCTCTGTTCTTTCTCTCTTGCTCCACCACTTTGTTTATCTAATGTTAGCACCCCTCTCTCTCTCTCTCTCTTTCTCTCTCTCTTTCTCTCTCTTCTTTCTCGTTAAGCGGCCGTGTTCATTTCATAGAATCCTGTGAGATCTGGTTGAAAATGAAATTTCTTTTTACTAAAAATTCAAAATTAATATACTCCATTTAACCCTCTGTAGTACGTTGGCTGAGGGTGCCCGGGAGGCTTCGTGCAGAACATTTAAGTCAAAATTGATGCACAGATACACACTTGCTCATCAGATACACACACACACGCATCTACACATTCACACACATCTACACACCTGCTCATCAGATACACACACACACACATCTACACATTCACACACATCTACACACCTGCTCATCAGATACACACACACACACATCTACACATTCACTTCTAAAACCCTGAGCTTATTTAACTTTCCATACACCCGGGGGTTATTCTCACATATGCATGCACACACACACACAAATACACACACACACAACACACACACACACACACACACACACACACACACACACACATGCATATAAGCACACACACGCACACACACACACACACACACACATACATACGCACGCACGCACACACACACACACACACACACATGCACATAAGCACCTACACACACACAAATACACACACAGACACACACACACACACAGAGAATCTGATTTGAGTTGACAGTGTAATTTCAGCGATGCTTGCTCTCCATGTTCATAGCGTTTCTGATTATTTCCGACACTGGAAGATTGGCGAGGGTTCCTCCTGATGAAAAAACCCCCAATGTACTGTGTAAAGAAATGAAGGTCAACCTACACAGCCTTTCCATTTTAGCTCTGCGTTCAGGTTGTTCTCCACAGACATCTGTGTTTCCATTTAATTATCAAGCAAAACACGCATCTGTGAGTTAGTGAATGAACTCATTAGGCTGCAGCTAAAGATGATTTTCAGTGTGGATTTATCTTTCGATTGTTTTCTGGATTAGTTGATCAGTTGTCTGGTCTCTGAAATGTGGATCAGTGTTTCCCCAAAAAGCCCAAGATGACGTCCTCATATGTCTTGTTTTGTCCACAACGTCAAGATATGTAGTTTAATGTCACAGAGGAGAGGAGAAACTAGAAAATATTAAGGTAAGAAAACCTTCATATGTCCCACAGTGGGGAAATTGCAGTAATTATATTATAATTGCAGACTGGAATATGTCAACTTTTACTCAATACTATTTCAAAAACACTTCCATTTGTTTTACAATGCTATAAAATTGAATAAGACGCCCCAAAATTAATGAAAGTAGAGATTTGTACTTGGCAAAGAGCGTTGGGTGGAATCAATCATGTTATTTTGGGGAATTAAAAAGAACATTGATATAGGACAACATGAGGACAACATGAGGACAACATGGGGACAACATGAGGACAACATGAGGACAACATGAAGACAACATGAGGACACCATGGGGACAACATGAGGACAACATGAGGACAACATGGAGACAACATGAAGACAACATGAGGGCAACATGAGGACAACATGGGGACAACATGAGGACAACATGAAGACAACATGAGGACAACATGAAGACAACATGAGGACACCATGGGGACAACATGAAGACAACATGAGGACACCATGGGGACAACATGAAGACAACATGAGGACACCATGGGGACAACATGAGGACAACATGAGGACAACATGAAGACAACATGAAGACAACATGAGGGCAACATGAGGACAACATGAGGACAACATGAGGACAAAATGAGGACACCATGAGGGCAACATGAGGACAACATGAGGGACAACATGAGGGACAACATGAGGACAACATGAAGACAACATGAAGACAACATGAGGGCAACATGAGGGCAACATGAGGACAACATGAGGACAACATGAGGACAACATGAGGGACAACATGAGGAGAACATGAGGACAACAAGTCCAAGATCAGGACTAGTCGAGTCCAAGACAAGTCCGAGACCATAGAAAAACGGTCTTGAGTCCGGACTCAAGTCCAAGACCGGACTCGAGTACTACAAAAGGGCTGTTTGAGGGTTAAGACTTGGTTTTAGGATTAGGGTTAGAATTAGGTTATGGTTTGGTTTGGGTTTTCATTTCGCCCAGCATATTTCCTTGGATTAGGGTGGCACCAAGGTCTTGGTAGCAGTTGTCACCGTGGTCCTGCTGCTCCCCCGGCTACACCCTGCTACGCTCTGTGAAGTCCTGCTGCGTCCCGCTACGTCCACCTATGCTCCGCTATGCCACGCTACACCCTGTTAAGGAAGTATGAAACGAAAGTAATACTGAGTTGGTTGTCATATACAATTTCACCACTAGATGGGAGAAATTCTTACACAATGTAACTTTAAGGTTAGAGTAAGGGACTAGGGAATGCATTCAAGGACAGGTCCCCACAAAGATAGTACCACGTGTGTGTGTGTGTGTGTGTGTGTGAGTGTGTGTGTTTAAAGGGTTTTAATTGAAAGACAAGTTTTTTTCCACAGGAGCCTTTCCTGTCCTTGTATTTATAATGTAACGGCCCTACTTTGGTTACAAGTGTTCCTGTTGGCTGGAAATGTTACATTTCCATTCACATGAACGGTGGTAGACGCTCCATGTTCATGCTCCATCTTTAACTGCGTTAGCCGGTGAGGGACATACAGGACGTCCTGCTCTGCCTTTCATGGTTCTGCTGTCACATGATCAACTCACAGCTGCTGCTAATGCTGCTAATGCTACTAATGCGGCTAACACTGATAACACTGCTACTGCTGCTAATGCTACTAATGCTACACACCTACTCATCAGATACACACTCACACACATCTACACACCTGCTCATCAGATACACACTCACACACATCTACATACCTGCTCATCAGATACACACTCACACACATCTACACACCTGCTCATCAGATACACACTCACACACATCTACACACCTGCTCATCAGATACACACTCACACACATCTACACACCTGCTCATCAGATACACACTCACACACATCTACATACCTGCTCATCAGATACACACTCACACACATCTACACACCTGCTCATCAGATACACACTCACACACATCTACACACCTGCTCATCAGATACACACTCACACACATCTACACACCTGCTCATCAGATACACACTCACACACATCTACATACCTGCTCATCAGATACACACTCACACACATCTACATACCTGCTCATCAGATACACACTCACACACATCTACACTCCTGCTCATCAGATAAACATTCACACACAGCTACACACCTGCTCAGATACACTCACACACATCTACACTCCTGCTCATCAGATACACACTCACACACATCTACACACCTGCTCATCAGATACACACTCACACACCTCTACACACCTGCTCAGATACACTCACACACATCTACACTCCTGCTCATCAGATACACACTCACACACATCTACACACCTGCTCATCAGATACACACTCACACACCTCTACACACCTGCTCAGATACACTCACACACATCTACACACCTGCTCAGATACACTCACACACACATCTACACACCTGCTCATCAGATACACACTCACACACATCTACATACCTGCTCATCAGATACACACTCACACACATCTACACACCTGCTCATCAGATACACACTCACACACATCTACACACCTACTCATCAGATACACACACACACACTCACACACATCTACACACCTGCTCATCAGATACACACTCACACACATCTACACACCTGCTCAGATACACTCACACACACATCTATACACCTGCTCATCAGATACACACTCACACACAGCTACACACCTGCTCATCAGATACACACTCACACACTTCTACACACCTGCTCAGATACACTCACACACATCTACACACCTGCTCATCAGATACACACTCACACACATTTACACACCTGCTCATCAGATACACACTCACACACATCTCCACACCTGCTCATCAGATACACACACACACACATCTACATACCTGCTCATCAGATACACACTCACACACATCTACACACCTGCTCATCAGATACACACTCACACACAGCTACACACCTGCTCATCAGATACACACTCACACACTTCTACACACCTGCTCAGATACACTCACACACATCTACACACCTGCTCATCAGATACACACTCACACACATTTACACACCTGCTCATCAGATACACACTCACACACATCTCCACACCTGCTCATCAGATACACACTCACACACATCTACACACCTAGTCATCAGATACACACACACACACACACTCACACACATCTACACACCTGCTCATCAGATACACACTCACACACATCTACACACCTGCTCATCAGATACACACTCACACACATCTACACACCTGCTCATCAGACACACTCACACACATCTACACACCTACTCATCAGATACCCACACACATCTACATACCTGCTCATCAGATACACACTCACACACATCTACACACCTGCTCAGATACACACTCAGACACATCTACACATTCACACACATCTACACACCTGCTCATCAGATACACACTCACACACATCTACACACCTGCTCATCAGATACACTCACACACATCTACACTCTGATTGCGCAGCATCGGGGGACACTCGGGGTTCAGTGTCTTGCCCAAGGACTTCAACATGGGACTACAGGACCAGGGATTGAACCACCAACCTTCCGATTGGCAGGCTCTACCACTGAGCCACAGCCGCCGCCTGAAGGCCACCGTAGCTGTAATACGTACTTTGAACTGCGTGGCGCGAGAGAGCTGATTGATATATCATCTCAACGCTAATGGGTGAAATTCCTACACATTGGACCTTTAAAATGTTTTTCTGTATTCTTTCCTTGCTCCCTACCTTCTTTCTTCTTATTTTGTTACTTCCACTGGCTTTAAAATGAAACCAAAAGAAATGCCAAACTCGCTTCTTACAATAAAGGACCTTTAATCTTTGTGTTGTCCTCCTGAGTCATAAAAGATAAACTTTTTTTTTTTTACCCTTTTGTCGACATTTGACATTTTCAACGCATTTTTCAAAGACATTTTTCACAGTAGTGAAGGTATAAGTGGGGGAGCACCTATCTCACCTGAAACATTAATCACCTGTACTCACAGGCTGAATATAAAAGTCATGGTGTCTGATGGAGAGCAGCCAGCGATTTCACTTATATCGACACGTTGATCCCTTCGCTCTACATTTCAAGTTGAACACTGTTATTTTCTTTTAAATCACAGGCTTTGGTGCTTTTTCATTAACAGTTCCCCTCAGTGAAGGACTGAAGCCACGTTGCGTTGAGTTGCAGAGAGTCACCAATAAATCAGAAATGACTCACGAGTAAAGAACTAATTCCCACTCTGATCTCGGGTGCTAAACCCAGCCGCCCGAATCACACCTGTCAATTATTCTGCCGGAGGGTAGATTTCCTGTGAAATAGTAATAAGGCAGACCCTGCATGATAAGAGAGGAGATACAGAGGCAGTAATAATGACAGAGGTCACACATCCTAATGGGTTTTGACAGGCCAAGTTAACCTGGAATCTTCCAGGCTGCTGCGGAGAAGGGTTAGGAGCCTCTGTGACTCGATGGTTGCCGGTTTTCTTACGGCCATGGTTGTATTTTGCTTTATTCAAGCTAAAAAATAAGGGCAATAGAGCCTATGCAGTGGGCGGCCCCACCCTATGGAACATCCTCCCCATGCAGTGGGGGCCCCCACCCTATGGAACAACTTCCCTTTGCAGTGGGCGCCCCCGCCCTATGGAACAACCTCCCCATGCAGTGGGTGCCCCCACCCTATGGAACAACTTCCCTTTGCAGTGGGCGCCCCCGCCCTATGGAACAACCTCCCCATGCAGTGGGTGCCCCCACCCTATGGAACAACTTCCCTTTGCAGTGGGCGCCCCCGCCCTATGGAACATCCTCCCCATGCAGCGGGCGCCCCCAACCTATGGAACAACTTCCCTTTGCAGTGGGCGCCCCCGCCCTATGGAACAACCTCCCCATGCAGTGGGTGCCCCCACCCTATGGAACAACCTCCCCATGCAGTGGGTGCCCCCACCCTATGGAACAACTTCCCTTTGCAGTGGGCGCCCCCGCCCTATGGAACATCCTCCCCATGCAGTGGGTGCCCCCACCCTATGGAACAACTTCCCTTTGCAGTGGGCGCCCCCGCCCTATGGAACAACCTCCCCGTGCAGTGGGTGCCCCCACCCTATGGATCAACCTCCCCATGCAGTGGGCGCCCCCACCCTATGGAACATCCTTCCTATGCAGTGGGTGCCCCCACCCTATGGAACATCCTCCCTATGCAGTGGGCGCCCCCACCCTATGGAACATCCTCCCCATGCAGTGGGTGCCCCCACCCTATGGAACAACTTCCCTTTGCAGTAGGCGCCCCCGCCCTATGGAACAACCTCCCCGTGCAGTGGGTGCCCCCACCCTATGGAACAACCTCCCCATGCAGTGGGTGCCCCCACCCTATGGAACAACTTCCCTTTGCAGTGGGCGCCCCCGCCCTATGGAACATCCTCCCCATGCAGTGGGTGCCCCCACCCTATGGAACAACTTCCCTTTGCAGTGGGCGCCCCCGCCCTATGGAACAACCTCCCCGTGCAGTGGGTGCCCCCACCCTATGGATCAACCTCCCCATGCAGTGGGCGCCCCCACCCTATGGAACATCCTTCCTATGCAGTGGGTGCCCCCACCCTATGGAACATCCTCCCTATGCAGTGGGCGCCCCCACCCTATGGAACATCCTCCCCATGCAGTGGGTGCCCCCACCCTATGGAACAACTTCCCTTTGCAGTAGGCGCCCCCGCCCTATGGAACAACCTCCCCGTGCAGTGGGTGCCCCCACCCTATGGAACAACCTCCCCATGCAGTGGGCGCCCCCACCCTATGGAACATCCTCCCCATGAAGTGGGTGCCCCCACCCTATGGAACAACCTCCCCATGCAGTGGGCGCCCCCACCCTATGGAACATCCTTCCTATGCAGTGGGCGCCCCCACCCTATGGAACATCCTCCCTATGCAGTGGGCGCCCCCACCCTATGGAACATCCTCCCCATGCAGTGGGCGCCCCCACCCTATGGAACATCCTCCCCATGCAGTGGGTGCCCCCACCCTATGGAACAACCTCCCTATGCAGTGGGCGCCCCCACCCTATGGAACAACCTCCCCATGCAGTGGGAGCCCCCACCCTATGGAACATCCTCCCCATGCAGTGGGTGCCCCCACCCTATGGAACAACCTCCCCATGCAGTGGGTGCCCCCACCCTATGGAACAACCTCCCCATGCAGTGGGCGCCCCCACCCTATGGAACATCCTCCCCATGCAGTGGGTGCCCCCACCCTATGGAACAACCTTCCCATGCAGTGGGTGCCCCCACCCTATGGAACATCCTCCCTTTGCAGTGGGCGCCCCCACCCTATGGAACAACTTCCCTTTGCAGTGGGCGCCCCCGCCCTATGGAACAACCTCCCCTTTGCAGTGGGTGCCCCCACCCTATGGAACAACCTTCCCATGCAGTGGGTGCCCCCACCCTATGGAACATCCTCCCTATGCAGTGGGCGCCCCCACCCTATGGAACATCCTACCTATGCAGTGGGCGCCCCCACCCTATGGAACATCCTACCTATGCAGTGGGCGCCCCCACCCTATGGAACATCCTCCCCATGCAGTGGGCGCCCCCACCCTATGGAACATCCTCCCCATGCAGTGGGTGCCCCCACCCTATGGAACAACCTCCCTATGCAGTGGGCGCCCCCACCCTATGGAACATCCTCCCTATGCAGTAGGTGCCCCCACCCTATGGAACATCCTACCTATGCAGTGGGCGCCCCCACCCTATTCGAACTATTCGAAGAATGTTGCATGGAATCATCCATGTTATTTTTGGGAAATTTGGTTGAAAGAACTCTAATATTTCTGATATACTTTGAAACGGGTCAATTTGACCCGAGGACAACATAAGGGTTAATATTGTTTGTGCAGGGTCTTCCTTATTACACACACACACACACAGGAAATCTCCCCCCCCCAGGCAGAATAATTGACGGGTGTAATTCAGGGTCTAGCACCCGAGTCCAGAGTCTCCCTGGGACCCAACGCAACGTGGCTTCAGTCCTTTACTGAGGTGATTTAAAAGAAAATAACAGTGTTCAACTTGAAATGCAGAGCGAAGGGATCAACGTGTCGATATGAGTGAAATCGCTGACTGCTCTCCATCAGACACCATCCGTTTTATATTCAGCCTGTGCGTACAGGTGATTAATGCTTCAGGTGAGATAGGTGCCCCCCACCCCACTTATTACCTTCAGTACAGTGAGTGCAACATGTTTGTGTGATGGATTGAATGCATGAGGGTTTTCAAGGTCCTTTATTGTAAGACGCGCCAGTCGAAATAACAAAATAAAAAGAAAGAAGGCAGGGAGCAAGGAAAGAAACCAGAAAGTCATTTTAAAGGTCCAATGTGTGGGGGATTAATGTGTTGATATAAGGGAAATCTCTGGCTGCTCAGTTTTATATTCAGCCTGTGATTACAGATGATTACAGACCGTGATTACAGATGATTGTGTGTGTGTGTGTGTGAGTTCCCATCACTGATGAGCTTAGGCGCCGAAAATCCTGAGCACCCATGTGTGCCAGACTGCCAGTAGGCTAGATTCATTTAAAATGAAACATTGCAGTTGGTGTTAAGCTGAGCGTCTGTCCTAGTGGGAATGCTCATGTCCTCTGCTCCATATCAGGGAGGCTCCAAAATCATGGTTGCAGCTGTCACCATGGTCCCGCTACACGTTCCCTTCTGCGATGCCCTGTTACATCCTGCCACGATCTGCGGTGCCCAGCTACGTCCTACTACGTCCTGCTACGTCCTGCTACGTCCTGCCAAGATCTGCTACATCCTGCTACGTCCTGCTACGTCCTGCTACGTCCTGCTACGTCCTGCCAAGATCTGCTACATCCTGCTACGTCCTGCTACGTCCTGCTACTTCCAGCTACATCCTGCTACGTCCTGCTACATCCTGCTACGTCCTGCTTCGTCCTGCTACGTCCTACTACATCCTGCTACATCCTGCTACGTCCTGCTGTGCCCTGCTACGTCCTGCTACGTCCTGCTACATCCTGCTACATCCTGCTACGTCCTGCTGTGCCCTGCTACATCCTGCTACGTCCTGCTGTGCCCTGCTACGTCCTGCTACGTCCTGCTACATCCTGCTACATCCTGCTACGTCCTGCTACGTCCTGCTACATCCTGCTGTGCCCTGCTACGTCCTGCTATGTCCTGCTACATCCTGCTACATCCTGCTACGTCCTGCTACGTCCTGCTACATCCTGCTACATCCTGCTTCGTCCTGCTACGTCCTACTACATCCAGCTACATCCTGCTACATCCTGCTACATCCTGCTGCGCCCTGCTACGTCCTGCTACGTCCTGCTACGTCCTGCTGTGCCTTGTGATGGCGCACAGTGCCCTGCTATGCCACAAACTACTACAAACTACCATAATATATATATATATATATATATTTTTTTTTTGGGACTGTTATTGCCGCTCTTCATTCTAACACCAACCTGTCGTCAGACACCGCCTACCAAGAGCCTGGGTCTGGGTCTGGGCCTGGGTCTGGGTCTGGGTCTGTCCCAGTCTGTTATCAAACAGGTGGTTTTAAAATGAGAGTTGATAATTAAAGTTTTCTGCTGTCAAAAAGAACTTAATGAAACCATTGAAATTCCTTTAAATATGACTCTATCTTTTATATAACTAATATATAAAAGATATAAAAGGGTTCATCTAATAAACGCATTTAGAGAAGGAGACAGGAAGTGAGAAGAAATCTGCTCTCGACCATGAACACGTCGACTCTTTTAATGATGCACTAAACCAACCTGTCAAAAAGGAACAGGACGCTCTCACCATGATATCTCATATATAAGAGTGAGTTTGATGTACCAATTAGACCAGATTGAGAAAGCTACCAGACTACTCCTCCAGGAGGAGAGAGGGCTGAAGTCTCTGAGATCAGTTAATATAGGAGGCGGTACGGCAGCACTACTTCCCATGGAAGCTCACTGTGTGAGATGTAAATGTCTGTTTAACTACATTGTTAAAAAGAGCACAATTTCAGTCACATGGGGTCAGCCCTATGGTCTCACAGCCCAATGGTCCCACAGCCCTATGGTCTCACAGCCCAATGGTCCCACAGCCCTATGGTCCCACAGCCCTATGGTCTCACAGCCCAATGGTCTCACAGCCCTATGGTCCCACAGCCCTATGGTCTCACAGCCCTATGGTCCCACAGTCCTATGGTCCCACAACCCTATGGTCTCACAGCCCTATGGTCCCACAGCCCTATGGTCCCACATCCCTATGGTCCCACAGTCCTATGGTCCCACATCCCTATGGTCTCACAGTCCTATGGTCCCACATCCCTATGGTCTCACAGCCCTATGGTCCCACAGCCCTATGGTCCCACAGCCCTATGGTCCCACAGCCCTATGGTCTCACAGCTCTATGGTCCCACAGCCCTATGGTCCCACAGTCCTATGGTCCCACATCCCTATGGTCCCACAGTCCTATGGTCCCACATCCCTATGGTCTCACAGCCCTATGGTCCCACAGCCCTATGGTCCCACAGTCCTATGGTCCCACATCCCTATGGTCCCACAGTCCTATGGTCCCACATCCCTATGGTCCCACATCCCTATGGTCCCACAGCCCTATGGTCCCACAGTCCTATGGTCCCACATCCCTATGGTCCCACAGTCCTATGGTCCCACAGCCCTATGGTCTCACAGCCCTATGGTCCCACAGTCCTATGGTCCCACATCCCTATGGTCTCACAGCCCTATGGTCCCACAGCCCTATGGTCCCACAGCCCTATGGTCCCACAGCCCTATGGTCTCACAGCCCTATGGTCCCACAGCCCTATGGTCCCACAGTCCTATGGTCCCACATCCCTATGGTCCCACAGCCCTATGGTCTCACAGTCCTATGGTCCCACATCCCTATGGTCCCACAGCCCTATGGTCCCACAGTCCTATGGTCCCACATCCCTATGGTCCCACAGCCCTATGGTCCCACAGCCCTATGGTCCCACAACCCAATGGTCCCACAGCCCTATGGTCCCACAGCCCTATGGTCCCACAGCCCAATGGTCCCACAGCCCTATGGTCCCACATCCCTATGGTCCCACAGCCCTATGGTCCCACATCCCTATGGTCCCACAGCCCTATGGTCCCACAGCCCTATGGTCCCACAGCCCTATGGTCCCACAGCCCAATTGTCCCACAGTCCTATGGTCCCACAGGTTAGAAACATCTTATCTCTTTTCCACCAAGGCTAACCAGGTGCTGGTTCTGGTTCTGGTGCTGGTGCCAGTTTGATGCTGGTTCTACTCGCCAGTTATCTAAGAACCAGCTGGATCTTCCCCAGCCTGAGAGCCGGCAGACCGTTGGTTTCCTCCCCAGAAGGATTGGTTCTGGTGTCCCATCCATGTCCGAAGCTAACATTTCCTCTATGGTTAACGACCGGGGTTTTCAAAATGGCGGCCAGAAGTTTTAGTCTTCGAACGTCATGATAACCCCCCCCCCCCCCAGCACCTGACGTAACCGGTTCTTATCTCTAGACCAGCGCTACGTTGGTGCTGAGTTGGAACCGGTTTTCTTGGCCCAGAACCAGGTTTATCTGTATGGAAAAGCAAAGAACCGGTTTGATATTTGGCCCTGACTCCGAACCAGCACCAGGACTGCCTTGGTGGAAAAGACATATTTATCAGCATTGTGGCACAGCTGGCTCGCCTTCTCCAGTTTAATAACTGCAGAAATCATTTATTCTGATTAAATTATTTTCATTAATCACACAGATATTTTCAGTTTGAAGCTGAGCCAGTAATGATCTCTGCAGGTTCACTGATCCTTCTCAGAGGGGACGTGTTGCAGAGCTGGATTGGTTCATTGCGTCTGATTACAGACTCTGCAGCATGTAAACAGGACACATTATCCCTTCATCTGATTTACTGCTCATATAAATACTGACTGCTTATTGTCCAGTGGGTTGATTTCATTTGGAAAGGGAAGAAAATGGACTCATGTAAGCTCTCTGTCTCTCCCACTCTCAGGCTGCTGGTTCTTCTTCACAGGATTTATTTTTCTTACAGTTTTCAGTCCAGTCCTTTTTATCCGTGATCTAAGTCCTCTAAATCCATCCTACATGAAAAACATCAGCCTTCACTACTCTAATACTCTACAGCAGCCTTTTGGGGTGTCCTCTGTACATTACAGTTCAGAGAGCTTCATTGCCCCTCAAGGGGAAATTTGATGTGCAGTTGGTGGTCCAAAGAACTTTAATTCCCCAAAATAACATGATTGATTCCACCCAACGCTCTTTGCCAAGTACAAATCTCTACTTTCATTAATTTTGGGGCGTCTTATTCAATTTTATAGCATTGTAAAACAAATGGAAGTGTTTTTGAAATAGTATTGAGTAAAAGTTGACATATTCCAGTCTGTGATTATCATCAACATCCATTCCTTTAATTCTAGTCTCAATAATTCCTAATTTCTGCTTTTCTAACTCAAACATTAGGTATAATTTCTTATAAATGAGGTTTATTGACCATAAATTCCAAAAATAAGTGTAAAATTAAAGTTAATAAGTTAGTGTTAGGTAGTGTTAAACGTAAAAAAAGTGACAGACACTGGAAAAAAAACATCAAAAATGTTGAAAAAAGGGACAAAGAAAAGAAATTAAAACATATTTTCAAAAATAAGCATATGCTTATTTTTGAAAAGTAAGGGCTGTAGTACAACTAGCAGGAGACAAGTTATAATTGAGGTAAGTTTGGAGACACTTCCAGGGCTGTAGTCAAGACCACCTTAGTCAAGTCCAAGACAAGTCCAAGACCAGGACTAGTCAAGTCCAAGTCAAGACCGAGTCCAAAAAGGTTCGAGTCTGAGTCAAGACCGAGTCCAGGACAGAATAAATTTCTTATGCATGACAGTATCAAGACAATCATTTTGGGTTTCACTTTCCCTCCAATATTATTATCAACATAATAAAGACACCTGGACTCGGTCCAGACCAGAAGCCATATTGGGCAAGACCAGCGGCCGAGTCCGAGACAAGTCCGAGTCCAAATACTAGCGAGTCTGAGACTAGTCCGAGTCCAAATACTAGCGAGTCTGAGACAAGTCCGAGACCGGACTCGAGTACTACAGCCCTGGACGCTACCTTATTTAATGATTAAATCGATAGCCTTCATATTTTAGTTCCTCTCTGATCTCTTTTCGGTGTTGTAGTTTGTAGACGGTCCCTAAACTCTAACTGGCCTCAACAGGAACGACACACAGCTAAATTAACACAACTTTCACAACTTTCATGCATTTCTGTCACATCTCCTGCATCAGATTCACTGAGTTCACTCAGAAGAAATCACTGCACATGGGGGAGGACTTTTAATGGGATCTGATTTAACTTAAGTATTTTCTCCTACATACTTATCAGAGTGATTTTGTTTTTTATGTGTGTACACTGTATGTGTCCGTGTACATATGCATGTATATTGTTTCTGTGACTGGACGTATTGTATTGTATATTTCCAATAGAAATATTTTGAAAAAAGAAAAAACAGAAAAAAGCTTAAAAAATGTCGGAAAAAGTTGCAAGAACGTCAAAAAAAGCGGTGAGAAAAAAGCATCAGGGAAAAGTGTTAAAAAACCAAAACGTTGAAAATAAAAGTTATTTTAAAATTTGAAGCAAAATAAATAGTTGCATGGTCGTTTTCTGGGCCGAAATTTCAACTTTTTGATCATTTTCCTACACTTTTCTCAATGTTTTTTCCAATTTTTTTTGTCACTTTTATTAAGTTTTTGTAGTTTTTTTTTCTCACATTTACCAATTTTTCATGTCAGTTCTTTTTAACAAGTTTTTGTCACCTTTGGCAATTTTTCCGGTTTTGTTTGGTCACTTTTTTCAGCATTTTAAAGAACAAACTTTTTGTTGAATTTTTCCTGCGTTTTTGAAGCTTTTTCCTGCGTTTTTGAAGCTTTTTCCTGCGTTTTTGAAGCTTTTTTCAACGTTCTTTGGTCATAGTTCTGAAATATTCTTTTGTAAATGGGTCAATTTGACCCCGAAGACAACAGGAGGGTTAATTGAAAAAACTTTGAGGACCCCTGCACCGCCCCCCCCTCCCCCTAAAACCTCCCGAGTGTTGTCAGGAAGCCATTCTGTCAGAGAAGCACTCACCGAGGTGGAAGAAGATGAGGTTGCCAACAAGAAAGTAGAAGTACACATGTGAAGAAGTAAGATCAGAGAGATGTGACGCAGCGGGGGATCAGAGGAGACTGTTTCTCTCCATCAGGTCAACATCTGATGCTTTTTATGTCTGAATTATTTTCTATTTCCTGCAGCATGTCGGACAGTGTTCCTGGGATAGTTCTCGGTGTTGTAGCAACAGTTTTCAATTCATCTATCCCTCGTGTTGTCTTCCTGTCAAAATGAAAATCAACACTTTTAGTTGATGCTTTTTATCGATGTTTTTAACTTTTTCTTATGTTTTTGTCCCTTTTTTTGACATTTTCAACACTACATAAAACACTAACTTATTAACTTTAGTTTTACAGTTATTTTTGGAATTTATGGTCAATAAACCTCATTTATAGGAAATTATACTTAATGTTTGAGTTAGAAAAGCAGAAATTAGGAATTATTGAGACTAAAATTAAAGGAATGGATGTTGATGATAATCACAGACTGGAATATGTCAACTTTTACTCAATACTATTTCAAAAACACTTCCATTTGTTTTACAATGCTATAAAATTGAATAAGACGCCCCAAAATTAATGAAAGTAGAGATTTGTACTTGGCAAAGAGCGTTGGGTGGAATCAATCATGTTATTTTGGGGAATTAAAAAGAACATTGATATAGGATAACGGGTCAGTCTGCCCAGAGGACAGAGAATCTATCAGTGGTTCAGTTTGATGAGAATTTCTTCTTGTTTGCAGTACTTGCAGCTCTGGAGGAACGCCCAGCAGGCTGATTATTCATTTCACTAATTACTTCAGTTAATTATGAGTGTGTTGTTCTTCAGAAGAAATGTTTATTCATCAGGAGGCTTCGGTGGGAGGCGAGGGAACGATTACAGACGACAAAACGAGGAAACGGCTCGTTTGTTTTTCACACATATATCACACATACACACACACATACACACACATATATCACACATATACACACATATAAACACACACATTTACACACACATATATCACACATATACACACATATACACACACATATATCACACATACACACACACATACACACACATATATCACACATACACACACACATACACACACATATATCACACATACACACACACATACACACACATATATCACACATATACACACATATACACACACATATATCACACATATACACACATATACACACACATATATCACACATATACACACATATACACACACATTTACACACACATATATCACACATATACACACATATACAGTATATCACACATATACACACATATACACACATATACACACATATATCACACATATACACACATATACACACACATATACACACACATATATCACACATATACACACATATACACACACATATATCACACATATACACACATATACACACACATATATCACACATATACACACATATATATCACACATATATCACACATATACACACATATACACACCATCTGGTGGACAGACTATGCAACGCCATCACTAACAGGGACGTTGTAGAGCGTCCTCTGGTGGACAGACTATGCAACGCCATCACTAACAGGGACGTTGTAGAGCGTCCTCTGGTGGACAGACTATGCAACGCCATCACTAACAGGGACGTTGTAGAGAGTCCTCTGGTGGACAGACTATGCAACACCATCACTAACAGGGACGTTGTAGAGCGTCCTCTGGTGGACAGACTATGCAACGCCATCACTAACAGGGACGTTGTAGAGCGTCCTCTGGTGGACAGACTATGCAACACCATCACTAACAGGGACGTTGTAGAGCGTCCTCTGGTGGACAGACTATGCAACGCCATCACTAACAGGGACGTTGTAGAGCGTCCTCTGGTGGACAGACTATGCTACGCCATCACTCCGTTTTTATGAATATTTAAAAATAGAGTTTAAAAAAAAAATGCATTTACCGATAGTTTGGGAAATGCCTAATATCGGCCTGCCGATATATTGCTCTGGCTCTAATACAGATATAGCGTAATATTACATATTTCATTCATGAATTGTCCTTCTTGTTTGCAGCTCGTTGCATGTTTCCAGGTTCTTATTCGACTTTGAAACCACAATAAATATGTTGCTGAGCTCACTGTGGAAACTAAGAGCTCAAAATACAGAAAAGAGCAGTGATTTTCATCAGAGGAAACCTACCCCCCCCCCCACACACACACACACACACACACACACACACACACACACACACACACACACACACACACACACACAACCACCAACACCTCAGCAGTGTAAATCCGACGGTAGAGGGGGGAACAGCAGCGGTGTGATTACTGTAGGGGGAAGATGAAAGCTCAGAGCGGCTGAAACATCTTACAACTGGAGAGAAATCTCTTGTTCACAAGGCGTTGGTGAAAGATCAAAGTCTGCTGCAACACAGGGATACGGAGAGACATCTTCATCGTCTTCATCATCTTCATCATCTTCTTCATCTTCATCGTCTTCATCACCACTCACGCCAGAGGACTTTGAAAAAGCAGAAACCAACGCTGCGTACTAAATGTAAAACAAGAGAACAAGAGCCTGTAAAAACAAAGTGGTTGGGAGTCAACAGATTGGGACAGATAGGGTTGGGTACCATCTCTCTGCCGACGTTACACACACACATATACACACATATATACACACACATACACGCATATACACACACATATACACGCATATACACACACATATATATCAAACATATACACACATATACACACATATACACACATATACACACACATACACGCATATACACACA
>CM057245.1:31315976-31320976 GCA_029931835.1 Etheostoma nigrum
TATATATACATACATATATACATACATATATATACATACATATATATAAATACATATATACATACATATATATATACATACATATATAAATACATATATATATATACATACATACATTTATATACATACATATATATACATACATATATATATATACATACATATATACATACATATATATACATACATACATTTATATACATACATATATACATACATATATATATATATATAACCTTATACATATATATATTTAACCTTTTTATATTTATTTTACTTTGAAATAGTATAGTGGACTCCAACGTTTGTGTTTTTTTTGTAAAAACTTATTTACAACAACATATTGTATTGAGAAGCAACTCGAGTTGCCAGGTAATATACAAGAATACAAGATAATGTTGCAAACAAAATTACAATAAAGTGATGTTTTCATTTAAAAAACATTGCTGTAATTCATGTAACAGATATCCCGTATTACACTGTAATTATTTTCACAATTATTAACAGTAATTAACAGTCACTTTGCTACTTTTTTTCCAGGTATTTACTGTAAAATCTACAGTTAAAGCTGTCAGAGTGTGTGCAGCATGGTCTCCTTCTACAAACCCACATCTCGGGCAGCATGCTGTTTCCCGCCGGGTCGCTGAGGCGGAACTGGAAGCTGTCGGCCGTCACGTCCACGTCGGCGGGGAGGACGAAGACCACGGCGCGCTGGTCCACGTCCCGCTGGGTGAAACGCCCTTTGATGTAAGCTCCTGCAGGACGAGACCTTTTAATCCAGCTGGACATACTTCTCTTTAGATAATACATGTTACATATAGGCTGTATGTAGCCTATGTAAAACCTATTTATATAGGCTTTACATATATAGGCTATATAGGGTATACGTAGGTTATATATAGGCTGTTTAGGCTATACATAGGCTATACAGGATATATGTAGGCTATACATAGGCTATTTACAGGCTATACATAGGCTATACAGGCTATATATAGGCTATACATAGGCTATACAGGCTATATATAGGCTATACATAGGCTATACAGGCTATATATAGGCTATACATAGGCTATTTATAGGCTATACATAGGCTATACAGGCTATATATAGGCTATACATAGGCTATACAGGCTATATATAGGCTATACATAGGCTATACAGGCTATATATAGGCTATACATAGGCTATACAGGCTATATATAGGCTATACATAGGCTATATATAGGCTATACATAGGCTATACAGGGTATACGTAGGTTATATATAGACTGTATAGGCTATATATAGGCTATACAGGCTATATATAGGCTATATAGGGTATACGTAGGTTATATATAGGATGTTTAGGCTATATATAGGCTACATAGGCTATATATAGGCTATATAGGGTATACGTAGGTTATATATAGGCTGTTTAGGCTATATATAGGCTATATAGGCTATATATAGGCTGTATAGGCTATATATGATATACATAGGCTATATATAAGCTATATATGGTATAAATAGGCTTTATAGGCTATATATATGCTTTATAGGGTATATATAGGCTATATAGGCTATATATAGGCTATATAGGGTATACGTATAGGTTATATATAGGCTGTATAGGCTATATATGATATACATAGGCTATATATAAGCTATATATGGTATAAATAGGCTATATAGGCTATATATGCTATATAGGGTATATATAGGCTATATAGGAAAGCAGGTAATTTGACCCGAGGACAACGTGAGGGACGAGGACAACGTGAGGGACGAGGACCGATGTCCCACCTGTCAGCGCGTTCTCCAGGTAGCCGAACTCTGGCGTCCGGCTGATGGAGAACTCCAGCTGCTCTGCAGGGCTGTCGGGGTCGGACGCCTGCAGGTGTTTGGAGGTGATGAGGATGCCGTAGCGCCCGGCGCCCAGATCCACCACGGTGCTGGGACTCCACCTAGTGGTCAGACTGGGGGGCGTCCTATCCACCCGATGCACCTGAACACAACACGAGACAACTTTACACATTCAGTGCAGGAAGAAATCCGACAGCAGTTTTAGCTTAATGTTGTTAAAGTATGAAGCTAAAGGGAGGAGGGAGGAGCAAGGAGAGAGGAGCGAGGAGAGAGCAGGTAAAAGCAAGGAGGGAGGACCGAGGAGGGAGGAGGTAAAAGCAAGGAGGGAAGAGGGAAAAGTGAGGAGGGAGGAGCAAGGAGGGAGGAGGGAGGAGGGAGGACCGAGGAGGGAGGAGCGAGGAGGGAGGAGCGAGGAGGGAGCAGGTAAAAGCAAGGAGGGAGGACCGAGGAGGGAGGAGGTAAAAGCAAGGAGGGAAGAGGGAAAAGTGAGGAGGGAGGAGCAAGGAGGGAGGAGGGAGGAGGGAGGACCGAGGAGGGAGGAGCGAGGAGGGAGGAGCGAGGAGGGAGGAGGTAAAAGCAAGGAGGGAAGAGGGAAAAGTGAGGAGGGAGGAGCAAGGAGGGAAGAGGGAGGAGCGAGGAGGGAGGACCGAGGAGGGAGGACCGAGGGCCGAGGAGGGAGGACCGAGGAGGGAGGACCGAGGAGGGAGGACCGAGGGCCGAGGAGGGAGGACCGAGGAGGGAGGACCGAGGAGGGAGGACCGAGGAGGGAGGACCGAGGGCCGAGGAGGGAGGACCGAGGAGGGAGGACCGAGGGCCGAGGAGGGAGGACCGAGGAGGGAGGACCGAGGAGGGAGGACCGAGGACAGAGGAGGGAGGACCGAGGAGGGAGGACCGAGGAGGGAGGAGCTCCAGGCGAGGATACAAACAGCTGACAAATTAATGAATAATTTAATTAATAATTTATATTGATTTTTTTTTTATGCCCAGTGGGGAAATTACAATTAACACTCTGTTTTGTAAGTAATCACACACACACACACACACACACACACACACACACACACACACACTCACACTCACACACACACACACACACACACACACACACACACACACACACACACACACACACACACACACACACACACACACACACACACACACACACACACACACACACACACACACTCACACACACACACACACTCACACACACACAGGACCTATTCATGCACGAATGGAGAGATGTCTCTCCCGTGTCTCTTCAGTGAAGGGGACAAAGACAAGGAGACACAAGGAAGGAAGGAAGGAAGAAAAGGAGGCGAGTGGAGGAGTGGAGGAGGCGATCTAAGGCTCTGTGATGGGGAAGAAACAGAGGTGCAGCTCTGCGCCTCCTCCACTGGGTGGCGCTGCTGTCATGTGTAAAGAAAGAAAAACATCAGCTCTAAACCCTCGTGTTGTTTTTTTGGCTCTTCTGTCTCTAACCGCAGTGTTTTTGTCTCTTTGTTAGTTTTTGTAACATTTTGACATTTTTACAACACTCATTTTTTGGGATTTTAAGGTCAATACACCACATGTAGCCTATATGAATTATATCTAACTTCTGAGTTAAAAAAGCAGAAAGTCTGAATAATTCTAACTAATATTTAGGATCAAAGGAACGTATGATGATGGATAATCACAGACTGTCACAGTGAAGTCAGAATAATTTCATACAATTAAATAAAACACCAGAAATTAAATAAAATGTGGTCGAAAGAATCCCAAATGTTGTGATATAGAAACTTTGAACGTCAGATTTGACCCGTGGGCTCATGGACTAATCAACATTTAATGATTTAATTAACACAAACTTGCAGCTCAAAATCAAAATATAAAACCAATGAATTTCAACAAATCATACACATTTATAATCTATATTACATGTTTTAACCCTCGTGTTCCCGTCGACCTGCAACTTTTAATGAAAAACCTTTCATGTTTTGGTCTTTATCGACACTTTTGTGGCTTTCCTTGATGTTTTTGTCACTTTTCAATGTATGCAGTATATATACAGTATAAATACATGTATATATATACATATAGTGACAAACATTTTTTAAAAAAAGCATCAAAAGTGATGAAAAATGGGACAAAAACGTGAGACAAATTTAAAAGCGTCAACGAAAGTGTTGATTTTCACATTTTGACATGAAGACAACGCGCGGGTTAACGAGAGTCTCGTTACTTATACGTCCCAAAGGCAGATATTAAAAAAGAATATTTCTGGATTTTTTAATCGGATGACATCACTCAAAAAAAGATAGATTTTAATTGGAGATTTTTTATTTTTTTTACATAGACTTTAAAAAGAGTGACAACCTGTGTGTGCGTGTGCGTACGTGCATGTGTGTGTGTCAAATATTCATGAAGCCTTTAAATACTCTCTCACACACACACACACACACACACACATACACACACACACACACACACTTCATCGTCCAATCACAAACAGCCTTAAGTCTCTCAGTGGATCAGGACAGTCAGTCCGGCCAGCGTGTTAGCCACCTGGCTGCCTGGTGCGTGTGTGTGTGTGTGTGTGTGTGTGCGTGTGTGTGTGTGTGTGTGCGTGTGTGTGTGTGTGTGTGTGTGTGTGTGTGTGCAGGTAGCATGCGATCAGGGGGTTGTCTTGGCTCACCTGCTGCTCCCTGCTTCAAATATTTATCTGTGTACTTCAGGCGTCCACCTGAGAGTCGACAGCACCAGGCTCGCTGGGGGGGGGGGGGGGGCATCTACTCGAGTACTTGAACTCACCGCCCAACAAAAAGCCTAATTACGGGTCGTTACGGGCTGCACAATTTACCTATACAGCCGTTTTCTGGGTGTGTTTTTGCCTCCGGTGTTATGATAACTCTGTTTTTGGTATTTCACTGTTGCTGTATTTTTTTTTTCTTCTGGAAACCCATTTGTAATCTAAAGTGCTATACAATTAATGTTTATTTTTATAATTGTTATTAATCATCTACTGAAAGAAAATGCATTGTGTCTCTGTGTCTCTGTGTCCCTGTGTCCCTGTGTCCGATGGGAACAACAGTCTCTGACGTTGGTCCAGTATTAAGAGACATCTCTGCAGTCGGCAGCAGAGAAACAAGCTCCAATGGAAGTCAATGGGGCCA
>CM057245.1:31328476-31338476 GCA_029931835.1 Etheostoma nigrum
GGTTGTGACCAACCATCAAATTACCTTTTAAAAAAAAAAGAAAATTATATAAATGTTAAAATACATTCGCAAATTTGTCATAATTTCACAATTTATCTTTAAAGGAGGAAGAAGAGAAAGGAGAATGAAGAGGAGGAGGAGAAGAGAAAGGAGAATGAAGAGGAAGAAGAGAAGAGAAAGGAGAATGAAGAAGAGGAGGAAGAAGAGAAAGGAGAATGAAGAGGAGGAGGAAGAAGAGAAAGGAGAATGAAGAGGAGGAGGAAGAAGAGAAAGGAGAATGAAGAAGAGGAGGAAGAAGAGAAAGGAGAATGAAGAGGAGGAGGAAGAAGAGAAAGGAGAATGAAGAGGAAGAAGAGAAGAGAAAGGAGAATGAAGAGGAAGAAGAGAAGAGAAAGGAGAATGAAGAAGAGGAGGAAGAAGAGAAAGGAGAATGAAGAGGAGGAGGAAGAAGAGAAAGGAGAATAAAGAGGAAGAAGAGAAGAGAAAGGAGAATGAAGAGGAAGAAGAGAAGAGAAAGGAGAATGAAGAAGAGGAGGAAGAAGAGAAAGGAGAATGAAGAGGAGGAGGAAGAAGAGAAAGGAGAATGAAGAGGAGGAGGAAGAAGAGAAAGGAGAATGAAGAGGAGGAGGAAGAAGAGAAAGGAGAATGAAGAGGAAGAAGAGAAGAGAAAGGAGAATGAAGAGGAAGAAGAGAAAGGAGAATGAAGAGGAGGAGGAAGAAGAGAAAGGAGAATGAAGAGGAGGAGGAAGAAGAGAAAGGAGAATGAAGAGGAGGAGGAGGAAGAGAAAGGAGAATGAGGAGGACGAAGAGAAAGGAGAATGAAGAAGAGGAGGAGGAAGAGAAAGGAGAATGAGGAGGACGAAGAGAAAGGAGAATGAAGAGGAAGAAGAGAAAGGAGAATGAAGAGGAGGAGGAAGAGAAAGGAGAATGAAGAGGAGGAGGAAGAAGAGAAAGGAGAATGAAGAGGAGGAGGAAGAAGAGAAAGGAGAATGAAGAGGAGGAGGAGGAAGAGAAAGGAGAATGAGGAGGACGAAGAGAAAGGAGAATGAAGAGGAAGAAGAGAAAGGAGAATGAAGAGGAGGAGGAAGAGAAAGGAGAATGAGGAGGAAGAGCACCCAGAGGACCCCCCATTAATTATTCATTGGCGGTGGAGGCCGGTGGTGGTTTCTCGCCCCGGCTCCTGCAGGATCAGAGCGCCGCAGCCAGAAGGCCGCGCCACGGCAACGCTGCCACGGCAGCGCTGCCACGGCGACGCTGCCACGGCGACGCTGCCACGGCGACGCTGCCACGGCAACGCTGCCACGGCGAGGGACGCTGAATAATCCATGAACCGCGGCCGCCAGGACACGTTTCCTACAGCTGAGACAACTGTAGGAGGAAGAAGAGGAGGAGGAGGAAGAGGAAGAGGAGGAAGGAGGGAGAAGATAGAGAATGAAAAGGAGAAAGGAGGAAGAAGAAAAAGGAGGAAGAGGAGAAAGGAGAATGAAGAGGAGGAAGAAGAATGAAGAGAAGAAAGAGGAAGAAGAGGAGGAGGAGGGAGAAGATAGAGAATGAAGAGGAGAAAGGAGGAAGAAGAAAAAGGAGGAAGAGGAGAAAGGAGAATGAAGAGGAGGAAGAAGAATGAAGAGAAGAAAGAGGAAGAAGAGGAGGAAGAAGAGAAGAAGGAGGAAGAAGAGAAGGATGAGGAAGAGAAGGAGAATGAAGAGAAGAAAGAGGAAGGAAAGAAGGAGGAAGAGAAAGAGAATGAAGAGAAGGAGGAGGAAGAGAAAGAAGGAGGAAGAGAAAGAAGGAGGAAGAGAAGGAGGAGGTGTAGACCCTGACCTCAGCGTGACCTCTGACCTTTGTGCAAGGTGTGGACGGAGATGAAGAAGCTCAGCGCCGGCGTCTCGTTGTCCAGGTCGCTGAGGGTGAAGCGGAAGCTGTCGTGACCCTTGAACCCGGCGGGGGGGCCGGCGGGGCCTGGGGGGCGGGGGGGCCGGCGGGGCCTGGGGGGCCGGGGGGGCGGGGGGGCCGGGGGGGCGGGGGGGGCGTGGGCGTACCACAGACGGTTTATCTCCACGTCGTCCTGGGTGAAGTTCTGACCCGGGGACAGGTCCGTCCAGCCCGACTCCGCCTGCAGACAAACCACATCATACTGAAATAAACAATAAGTACACAAAACAAGTCCTCTAATCCGGGTTCTGAACGTCCTCTGATCCGGGTTCTGAATGTCCTCTGATCCGGTTCCTGAATGTCCTCTGATCCGGGTTCTGAATGTCCTCTGATCCGGTTCCTGAATGTCATTTGCCACCATAGCTGTGATACGTACTTTGGACTGCGTGGTGCGAGACAGGTGATTGAGATAAATGATCTCAACGTCCTACACACTGGACCTTTAAAGACATGCCAATAAACCAGAGCATGTTTTTCTCCCATCCTTTAAGACTGTGTGGACTAGCTAGACCCTCCTCCGCGGCGCTGTGGAGGAAGGTCTGGCTATGAGAGACCAATGGGGACGAGACAAGATGTCGACAATGGTCTCAAACTCAAATCTGGTCTTCACAAAGAAACACATCCTCACCCTAAGCTGCAGTTTGCCGAAGCGCGGCGCGGCGTTCAGGAAGTAGAACAGCTGATCGGGGGGGAGTCCAGATCTTCGGCCTGCAGAACCACGCTGGAGATCACCCGCCGCTCCCCGGAGTCCACGTCCAACCCCGCGTTCCTGATTAAGAAAACCAGATATGGTTCTATCTTTAAAACTCCAAGTCATAGGGCCCATTAATGTTATGGTTCTATCATTAAAACCACAAGTCATAGGGCCCTTTAATGTTATGGTTCTATCATTAAAACCCCAAGTCATAGGACCCTTTAATATTATGGTTCTATCATTAAAACCCCAAGTCATAGGGTCCTTTAATGTTATGGTTCTATCTTTAAAACCCCAAGTCATAGGGTCCTTTAATGTTATGGTTCTATCTTTAAAACCCCAAGTCATAGGGTCCTTTAATGTTATGGTTCTATCTTTAAAACCCCAAGTCATAGGGCCCTTTAATGTTATGGTTCTATCTTTAAAACCCCAAGTCATAGGGCCCTTTAATGTTATGGTTCTATCATTAAAACCACAAGTCATAGGGCCCTTTAATGTTATGGTTCTATCATTAAAACCCCAAGTCATAGGACCCTTTAATATTATGGTTCTATTTTTAAAACCCCAAGTCATAGGGTCCTTTAATGTTATGGTTCTATCTTTAAAACCCCAAGTCATAGGGTCCTTTAATGTTATGGTTCTATCTTTAAAACCCCAAGTCATAGGGTCCTTTAATGTTATGGTTCTATCTTTAAAACCCCAAGTCATAGGGCCCTTTAATGTTATGGTTCTATCTTTAAAACCCCAAGTCATAGGGCCCTTTAATGTTATGGTTCTATCTTTAAAACCCCAAGTCATAGGGCCCTTTAATATTATGGTTCTATTTTTAAAACCCCAAGTCATAGGGTCCTTTAATGTTATGATTCTATCATTAAAACCCCAAGTCATAGGGCCCTTTAATGTTATGATTCCATCATTAAAACCCCAAGTCATAGGGCCCTTTAATGTTATGGTTCTATCATTAAAACCCCAAGTCATAGGGTCCTTTAATGTTATGATTCTGTCATTAAAACCCCAAGTCATAGGGCCCTTTAATGTTATGTTTCTATCATTAAAACCCCAAGTCATAGGGCCCTTTAATGTTATGGTTCTATCATTAAAACCCCAAGTCATAGGGCCCTTTAATTTTATGATTCTATCATTAAAACCCCAAGTCATAGGGCCCTTTAATGTTATGGTTCTATCTTTAAAACCCCAAGTCATAGGGCTCTTTAATGTTATGGTTCTATCATTAAAACCCCAAGTCATATGGCCCTTTAATGTTATGGTTCTACCATTAAAACCCCAAGTCATAGGGCCCTTTAATGTTATGGTTCTACCATTAAAACCCCAAGTCATAGGGTCCTTTAATGTTATGATTCTATCATTAAAACCCCAAGTCATATGGCCCTTTAATGTTATGGTTCTATCATTAAAACCCCAAGTCATAGGGCCCTTTAATGTTATGATTCTATCATTAAAACCCCAAGTCATAGGACCCTTTAATGTTATGATTCTATCATTAAAACCCCAAGTCATAGGGCCCTTTAATGTTTTGATTCTACCATTAAAACCCCAAGTCATAGGGCCCTTTAATGTTATGTTTCTATCATTAAAACCCCAAGTCATAGGGTCCTTTAATGTTATGGTTCTACCATTAAAACCCCAAGTCATAGGGCCCTTTAATGTTATGGTTCTATCATTAAAACCTCAAGTCATAGGACCCTTTAATGTTATGATTCTATCATTAAAACCCCAAGTCATAGGGTCCTTTAATGTTATGTTTCTATCATTAAAACCCCAAGTCATAGGGTCCTTTAATGTTATGGTTCTACCATTAAAACCCCAAGTCTTACTCATGTTTCTCATGCGTTGAAAAATGCAAAGATTTTCTTGAAGAAGGAGGCCTACCCCCCCTCCCTCCCCCCTCCTTCCCTTCCTCCCCCTCCCTCCCCCCAGCAAATAGTCTCCCACAAACCAAGGGAGAAAGTTTGTGTGACAGGTTTTGTCCAGCGGGATCATGGAGATCTGGGTGGTGTTGTTTGGTGTTATGGTGGGCTGGGGAGTGTGTGTGTGGGGGGGGGGGTTGAACATCAGAAAGCGTCTGGCTGCTTCCTCACTCGGAACTAAAATCCACGCAGGAGAGGAAGCTGTCCGTCCTGCAGGAACGCAGAGACAAGACAAGGAGGCCGGCATCTGCCAAGTCTGAGCATTACTTCTGCCTCGGTGGCTGTACAGCACCGGCTCGGCCGCCGCCCCCCCACACCCCCGCGCCCCCGCACCTAAACAGCTGATCTGGGCACGTGGGCAGAGCCGACACGGAACAATCCAGTGCCCTAGGCAAGACTTACATGTTGGCTTTTGACAATTTCTTCCACAATTGCTCCACAATTAAAACAATAACTATTATAATAATAATTTACTATTATAAAGTATAATAATTGCCTCAACCTGTCTGTATTTGTTTCTGTTATAGTGTGTATATATTAGTGTGTGTGTGTATATATATACATACGTGTATATATATCTATATATATACGTATATATATATACGTATATATATACAGTGGGTACGGAAAGTATTCAGACCCCTTTAAATTTTCCACTCTTTGTTTCATTGCAGCCATTTTCCAAAAATCAAAAAAGTTCATTTTATTTCTCAGTAATGTACACTCAGCACCCCATCTTGGACAGAAAAAAACAGAAATGTAGAAATTTTTGCAAATTTATTAAAAAACAAAAACTGAAATATCACATGGTCATAAGTATTCAGACCCTTTGCCGTGACCCTCATATGTAACTCAGGTGCTGTCTATTTCTTCTGATCATCCTTGAGATGGTTCTACACCTTCATTGGAGTCCAGCTGTGTTTGATTATACTGATTGGACTTGATTAGGAAAGCCACACACCTGTCTATATAAGACCTTACAGCTCACAGTGCATGTCAGAGCAAATGACAATCATGAGGTCAAAGGAACTGCCTGAGGAGCTCAGAGACAGAATTGTGGCAAGGCACAGATCTGGTCAAGGTTACAAAAAAAATTCTGCTGCACTTAAGGTTCCTAAGAGCACAGTGGCCTCCATAATCCTCAAATGGAAGACGTTTGGGACGACCAGAACCCTTCCTAGAGCTGGCCGTCCGGCCAAACTGAGCTATCGGGGGAGAAGAGCCTTGGTGAGAGAGGCAAAGAAGAACCCAATGGTCACTGTGGCTAAGCTCCAGAGATGCAGTCGGGAGATGGGAGAAAGTTGTAGTAAGTCAACCATCACTGCAGCAATCCACCAGTCGGGGCTTTATGGCAGAGTGGCCCGAAGGAAGCCTCTCCTCAGTGCAAGACACATGAAAGCCCGCATGGAGTTTGCTAAAAAACACCTGAAGGACTCCAAGATGGTGATAAATAAAATCCTCTGGTCTGATGAGACCAAGATAGAACTTTTTGGCCTTAATTCTAAGCGGTATGTGTGGAGAAAACCAGGCACTGCTCATCACCTGTCCAATACAGTCCCAACAGTGAAGCATGGTGGTGGCAGCATCATGCTGTGGGGGTGTTTTTCAGCTGCAGGGACAGGACGACTGGTTGCAATCGAGGGAAAGATGAATGCGGCCAAGTACAGGGATATCCTGGACGAAAACCTTTTCCAGAGTGCTCTGGACCTCAGACTGGGCCGAAGGTTTACCTTCCAACAAGACAATGACCCTAAGCACACCGCTAAAATAACGAAGGAGTGGCTTCACAACAACTCCGTGGCTGTTCTTGAATGGCCCAGCCAGAGCCCTGACTTAAACCCAATTGAGCATCTCTGGAGAGACCTGAAAATGACTGTCCACCAACGTTTACCATCCAACCTGACAGAACTGGAGAGGATCTGCAAGGAGGAATGGCAGAGGATACCCAAATCCAGATGTGAAAAACTTGTTGCATCTTTCCCAAAACGACTCATGGCTGTATTAGATCAAAAGGGTGCTTCTACTAAATACTGAACAAAGGGTCTGAATACTTATGACCATGTGATATTTCAGTTTTTGTTTATTAATAAATTTGCAAAAATTTCTACATTTCTGTTTTTTTCTGTCCAAGATGGGGTGCTGAGTGTACATTACTGAGAAATAAAATGAACTTTTTTGATTTTTGGAAAATGCCTGCAATGAAACAAAGAGTGAAAAATTTAAAGGGGTCTGAATACTTTCCGTACCCACTGTATATACACATATATATACGTATATATATGTATATCTATATATATAGATATACATATAGATATACATATAGATATACATACATATATATACATACATTTATATATCCATATATACACACACATCAATATTTTCGTTGCTTTTCTTGTTTTTTGTCACTTTTTGTGTGACTTTTAGACACTTTTTTCATAGTTTTGGTTGATTTTTTGACTTTTTTAAAAAATCTATTAACTTTTCATTACTCTCAAAGACGGGCCACAGGGTGGAGGGCGAGCGTGAGGGGGTGGAGGGTGAGAGTGAGGGGGTGCAAGGCGAGCGTGAGGGGGTGCAGGGGTTGGAGGGCGAGAGTGAGGGGGTGCAGGGCGAGCGTGAGGGGGTGGAGGGGGTGGAGGGGGTGGAGGGTGAGCGTGAGGGGGTGGAGGGGGTGGAGGGTGAGCGTGAGGGGTGGAGGGCGAACGTGAGGGGGTGGAGGGGGTGGAGGGCGAGCGTGAGGGGGTGGAGGGTGAGCGTGAGGGGGTGGAGGGGGTGGAGGGCGAGCGTGAGGGGGTGGAGGGTGAGCGTGAGGGGGTGGAGGGTGAGCGTGAGGGGGTGGAGGGCGAACGTGAGGGGGTGGAGGGGGTGGAGGGCGAGCGTGAGGGGGTGGAGGGTGAGCGTGAGGGGGTGGAGGGCGAGCGTGAGGGGGTGCAGGGCGAGCGTGAGGGGGTGGAGGGGGTGGAGGGTGAGCGTGAGGGGGTGGAGGGGGTGGAGGGCGAGCGTGAGGGGGTGGAGGGTGAGCGTGAGGGGGTGGAGGGCGAACGTGAGGGGGTGGAGGGGGTGGAGGGCGAGCGTGAGGGGGTGGAGGGTGAGCGTGAGGGGGTGGAGGGCGAGCGTGAGGGGGTGGAGGGTGAGCGTGAGGGGGTGGAGGGGGTGGAGGGCGAGCGTGAGGGGTGGAGGGTGAGCGTGAGGGGGGAGGGTGAGCGTGAGGGGGTGGAGGGGGTGGAGGGGGTGCAGGGCGAGAGTGAGGGGGTGGAGGGGGTGGAGGGTGAGCGTGAGGGGGTGGAGGGGGTGGAGGGCGAGAGTGAGGGGGTGGAGGGGGTGGAGGGGGTGCAGGGCGAGAGTGAGGGGGTGGAGGGGGTGGAGGGTGAGCGTGAGGGGGTGGAGGGGGTGGAGGGCGAGAGTGAGGGGGTGGAGGGGGTGGAGGGGGTGGAGGGCGAGAGTGAGGGGGTGGAGGGTGAGCGTGAGGGGGTGGAGGGGGTGGAGGGGGTGGAGGGTGAGCGTGAGGGGGTGGAGGGGGTGGAGGGCGAGCGTGAGGGGGGGAGGGTGAGCGTGAGGGGGTGGAGGGCGAGCGTGAGGGGGTGGAGGGGGTGGAGGGGGTGCAGGGCGAGCGTGAGGGGGTGGAGGGGGTGGAGGGGGTGCAGGGCGAGAGTGAGGGGGTGGAGGGTGAGCGTGAGGGGGTGGAGGGGGTGGAGGGGGTGGAGGGTGAGCGTGAGGGGGTGGAGGGGGTGGAGGGCGAACGTGAGGGGGTGGAGGGCGAGCGTGAGGGGGTGGAGGGGGTGGAGGGCGAGCGTGAGGGGGGGAGGGTGAGCGTGAGGGGGTGGAGGGCGAGCGTGAGGGGGTGGAGGGGGTGGAGGGGGTGCAGGGCGAGAGTGAGGGGGTGGAGGGGGTGGAGGGGGTGGAGGGTGAGCGTGAGGGGGTGGAGGGGGTGGAGGGCGAGCGTGAGGGGGTGGAGGGTGAGCGTGAGGGGGTGGAGGGGGTGGAGGGTGAGCGTGAGGGGGTGGAGGGGGTGGAGGGGGTGGAGGGGGTGGAGGGTGAGCGTGAGGGGGTGGGAGGGGGTGGAGGGGGTGGAGGGTGAGCGTGAGGGGGTGGAGGGGGTGGAGGGTGAGCGTGAGGGGGTGGAGGGGGTGGAGGGGGAGCGTGAGGGGGTGGAGGGGGTGGAGGGGGTGGAGGGGGTGGAGGGGGTGGAGGGCGAGAGTGAGGGGGTGGAGGGGGTGGAGGGTGAGCGTGAGCGTGAGGGGGTGGAGGGGGTGGAGGGGGAGCGTGAGGGGGTGGAGGGGGTGGAGGGGGTGGAGGGCGAGAGTGAGGGGGTGGAGGGGGTGGAGGGGGTGGAGGGGGTGGAGGGCGAGAGTGAGGGGGTGGAGGGGGTGGAGGGTGAGCGTGAGCGTGAGGGGGTGGAGGGGGTGGAGGGGGAGCGTGAGGGGGTGGAGGGGGTGGAGGGGGTGGAGGGGGTGGAGGGCGAGAGTGAGGGGGTGGAGGGGGTGGAGGGCGAGAGTGAGGGGGTGGAGGGCGAGAGTGAGGGGGTGGAGGGTGAGCGTGAGGGGGTGGAGGGCGAGAGTGAGGGGGTGGAGGGCGAGAGTGAGGGGGTGGAGGGCGAGAGTGAGGGGGTGGAGGGTGAGCGTGAGGGGGTGGAGGGACAGAACGGGGAACCCAGCGAAGGATGCAAATCCCTAATTTGTTCAAATGAAAATATTATGGGTGGAGGAGGAAAAGGAGGGGGGGGGGGTAACAGATTTCTGTAGACAGCCAATCAAGCAAAGAGACCGGCCACATGTGCACACAGAGGTTGTCCCCCGTCCTCCCCCGTCCTCCCCCGTCTGTCCCCCCCCCCTCCCCCATCCCTGCCTGCTGAGATAAATGTGGAGTGCTGTCAGTAACGAGAAAAATACACCGTGTTAGTTTAATTATAATTAATTAATACTCTTTATTGAAACTACAATGTACACTCTGTTGTTATGACACACACACGCAGAGATGTCAGAGTGTGGGGGAGGAAGGCCCGTAGCGGTTGATGGGGGTACGATGCCTTGCTCAAGAGCACTTGCTCAGTCCACCACCACACCCTCCGGTTCCCAACCCAACTCCCTACTGGCCCCCCCATCCCCCCCACCCCAAATAATAACGGCTCAGTCACATCAGATCAGAGGTGAACCACAGAGAGGAAGATTAGAGACCACACATTAGTTAATAATAAAAATGATCGTTAGTGGCTGGTGATACCTGATATTAAAATAAATTACACAAAATGTGCGACAGCATCTTTCCAGAGCACGGACCTCTGCATCTGTCGGCCGTTGATTAATCTCTCACCCTGACCTCAAACCTCACACACTCACACATTTCCAGAAATATCATATTAACCAGCATTAAGCACTAAATCCTCACATCTGTGCGTGCGTGAATGCGCGTGTGTGTGCGAGCGGGTGTGTGTGTGTGCGTGTGT
>CM057245.1:31343476-31345976 GCA_029931835.1 Etheostoma nigrum
CATGTTGATTTTTTACATTTTTATTCCACCGTTCCCTATCATGGAAACAATGCACTATACAGTGTGTTTTCCATTTTGTTGTGGTGTTTAAATTGTAAACACACACACACACACACACACACACACACACACGCACACACCTTTTCACAGTCATCCCAGTGCAATTCCCTGTGGTCACTGGTCTCCATTGATAACCGCAGAGCTTCTCCAATCCCTTTTCTTGGCTCCTACTCCGGCAAGAACTATCCCCATGTGGGTGTGTGTGTGTCTGTGTGTGTCTGTGTGTGTGTGTGTGTGTGTGTCTGTGTGTGTGTGTGTGTGTGTGTGTGTGTGTCATCCCACCAACCCACCCCCGCCCCCCATGTATGTGTTGGACTGATAGGTGATGGCATGTTGTCGGGGTCAGAGCTGCTCCGCTGCATTGGGATTGTCGGCAGTGAACACACACACACACACACACACACACACACACACACACACACACACACACACACACACACACATAGAATTCATATTGAGATGTTTTCTGCTTCGAGACACCATCTCACCCAGAGTGACGGCGGGGACTTGGTTGTTGACAGGAAGTATGGTGACGTTGAGGTCGTACACAGGAAGCGTGCCGTGGAGGGGCACGGGCGGGGGCGGGGCGTCGCCGTGACAACAGCCGTCCGTCCCCCCAGCCTCGCCGTCAGAGATGATGAGGGTGACGGTGTCGAACACCGGCTCGGCTCCGATCTCCCCCCTGAAACAGAGACCAGCACCAGCAAGGAGTCTGATGAAGAGCTTCTGGAAAACAGACTCATGGACGGGGGTGTGGGGGAGTGGGGGGGGGGAGCGCGTTGTCTCCCATGATGCTCTCTCACGCGGGGGCGGAGCAAGACGTTTAAAGCAGGAAGTTCAGTCCAAATCTCCAAATCTGAGCCCGTCTACGGAAACCTGTTCACTCCCTATTTAGCCCCATTGTTCTGATTTGTATTGATTTTGGTTGCAGTTCCACTGGGGGGTGATCACAGTGGAAAATGAATGGGAGTCTATGGAGCTAGACGGCTAAATGAATGGGAGTCTATGGAGCTAGATGGCTAAATGAATGGGAGTCTATGGAGTTAGACGGCTAAATGAATGGGAGTCTATGGAGCTAGACGCCTAAATGAATGGGAGTCTATGGCGCTAGACGGCTAAATGAATGGGAGTCAATAGAGCTAGGCAGCTAAATGAATGGGAGTCTATGGAGGGAGAGATAATGAATGGGAGTCTATGGAGCTAGACAGCTAAATAAATGGGAGTCTATGGAGCTAGACGCCTAAATGAATGGGAGTCTATGGAGCTAGACGGCTAAATGAATGGGAGTCTATGGAGCTAGACGGCTAAATGAATGGGAGTCTATGGAGGGAGAGATAATAAATGGGAGTCTATGGAGCAAGACTGCTAAATGAATGGGAGTCTATGGAGCTAGATGCCTAAATAAATGGGAGTCTATGGAGCAAGACAGCTAAATGAATGGGAGTCTATGGAGCTAGACGGCTAAATGAATGTGAGTCTACGGAGCAAGACAGCTACATTTTAGGGCTGTAAATCATAAGTAGAAAGTTGAATGAACGAATATGTGAATACTTCTGTCCTTTTGATTTGTTACAGGTTGAGTGGTTGTTGCCCATAACATGCTAGCATTCTGCTAATGAATGCTAATTGGTGTGTTGTCTTAGCCTCCCCCTTTCGAATGCAACATTCAAATTACTAGACGGAAAATAATACCCTGAGAAAAGCGGATTTTGAGGGGTATAGCTCCATTGACCTCCATTCATTCTGCACTGGCCTGTGCGCGCCCCCCAGTGGAACGCTGGTGGAACTGCATTAGGAAAGTGTATTTTGACGGGTATAGCTCCATAATTTTAATTTATAATTTATACTTTTTATAGAGTCCCATTGGTCTATGGAGGTCTATGGAGGTAAATAATTATTCTCCCTAACCCAATCATACTTTTGAGGGGGACAAATCTGTCTTTTCTAAATATTTTCCAATGCAGTCTCACCTGTGTGGACGTAGTAGACGTGTCCCTGCAGCAGGTCCTGCTGGGAGAACTTGTCCACGGTGAGTCCAGCTCGCCGCAGCGCCCCCCTGCCGGGACTCCGGGCCAGCATGTAGCTCAGTCTGGAATCCTCGCTGTCCCGGTCTGTGGCCGACAGGTAGTCCACCGTCACCTGCACCTGCCCCCCCTCCGCGCAGATCAGCTCCCCCCGCAGGCCCCCGCCCAGCTGGGGGGGCTCATCGTTTATCGGCAGGACCTGAGGACGCCACATCAAGACTTTAACCCTCCTGGTGTCTTCGGGTCTAATATGACCCATTTCCAAAAAGTTTCTATATCAGAAATTTGGGTTTCTTTTGGACAAATTGTCCAAAAAAGCAAAGTGTATGGTTCCCAACAATGCTCTTTACAAGTTAAATTAATAATCAGTTCTCTTTCACTGGATTTGGGTGTTTTGTCAATTTTATAGCATTTGG
>CM057245.1:31350976-31353476 GCA_029931835.1 Etheostoma nigrum
GTGTTGTCCTCCCGTCAAAATGGAAAAACACTGTTGTTTCATCAATGTTTTTAACTTTTTCTTAAGTTTTTGTCCCTTTTTTTTTAACCCTTTTGATGCTTTTTTGTCACTCTTTTGATGTTTTAACACTACGTAACATTAACTTATTAACTAGTTTTACAGTTATTTTTGGAATTTATGGTCAATAAACCTCATTTATAGGAAATTATACCTAATGTTTGAGTTAGAAAAGCAGAAATTAGGAATTATTGAGACTAAAATTAAAGGAATGGATGTTGATGATAATCACAGACTGGAATATGTCAACTTTTACTCAATACTATTTCAAAAACACTTCCATTTGTTTTACAATGCTATAAAATTGAATAAGACGCCCCAAAATTAATGAAAGTAGAGATTTGTACTTGGCAAAGAGCGTTGGGTGGAATCAATCATGTTATTTTGGGGAATTAAAAAGAACATTGATATAGGACAACATGAGGACAACATGAGGACAACATGGGGACAACATGAAGACAACATGAGGACAACATGAAGACAACATGAAGACAACATGATAACAACATGAAGACAACATGAGGACAACATGATGGCAACATGAAGACAACATAAAGACAACATGAAGACAACATGAGGACAACATGAAGACAACATGAGGACAACATGAAGACCACATGAGGACAACATGAAGACAACATGAAGACAACATGGGGACAACATGAGGGCAACATGAGGACAACATGAGGACAACATGGGGACAACATGAAGACAACATGAAGACAACATGAAGACAACATGAGGACAACATGAGGACAACATGAGGACAACATGAGTACAACATGAGTACAACATGAGGACAACATGAGGGCAACATGGGGGCAACATGAGGGCAACATGAGGACAACATGAGGACAACATGGGGACAACATGAGGACAACATGAGGGCAACATGAGGACAACATGAGGGCAACATGAGGGCAACATGAGGACAACATGAGGGCAACATGAGGACAACATGAGGACAACATGAGGGCAACATGAGGGTTAAAGGGTAACTACCGGTGAAACAAGCTACAGTGTAAGTTAATGGGGCAATATTTGCCGCTGACAGACTCAAATTATTATTCTGATTATTCTTTAATTGTCTGACAACATTATGAAGAGGATTTCTAAGGAGATCGACCTTTCTGTTAAAGAGTAAGATTGTTTTTTTAAACACAAAAACATCCGCGAAATTGCGTTTGCTACACCAACCAGACTCCATGTAAATAATCAGTGATTTTAGCAATGTAAAATACACTTCATTCAAAGTCGACAGAAACAAAATTAAACTACAAAAAGCAGTTTTTGGGTCGGCTTTCCACTTTTCCAACCATCACAACTCTAGTTGTGGTTGAAATAAACACATCAATCACATATTTACATGTGAAGATATGTTGGCTATGCACACGCTAAAACTATCGTTTTTTATATGGAGTCTGGTGGGTTCAGCGCCAGCGACTTTAGAGCTGTTTCTGGGTGTACAGAAAGGTCTCAAAGAGGTTTTAAAGGTCTATCTCTGTAGAAATCCATCCCATAATGATATCAGACACTTAGAATAATAATCTGAGCGTGTCAGCAGCAAAAACAGAACTTTCACGCTCGTTACTGGACCAATTTCAAAGCTTTTTGTTCCATCAGCCACTTACACACACAAACATGTTTGTTAGTTTAAATGTAAGTTAACACTTAATGAGTATTCATGTGTTTATTGTGCATTTTTAGTCTTTTATAAAGCCAAATCTGGAGGGTTGGGGGTAAGTAACACTTATGCTTAATGTATTTGGTATCCATAAAATCACATGTGTCCCCAGCCTGGCCCCTCACTGGCTGAGAGGACAGTGTGTCTGACTCACGTATGTCTGGGAGAGGTTGGGCGGCTGGTGGCTGTCCGACAGCGTGAAGTCGAACGAGTCCTCGAACTGCTCCTCGCCTGAGTGCTGGTAGTAGATCTGTCCCTGGACCAGATCCCTCTGCAAGAAACTGTCCACTCGCTCTCCTGCAAACACATCGGCAACGTCTACTACTCAGCGGCTGCAACACCAGACGACAAGCAGCAACTCAAAAGCATTTTTTTACTTGTTGATTTTAGGTGACAGAGACTCGTAGTACGCGATGTTATCAAGGATGGGATCTAGAGGGTGGGAATTTTTAGGACAACATGAGGGCAACATGAGGGCAACATGAGGACAACATGAGGGCAACATGAAGACAACATGAGGGCAACATGAGGGCAACATGAGGGCAACATGAAGACAACATGAGGGCAACATGAGGGCAACATGAGGGCAACATGAGGGCAACATGAGGACAACATGGGGACAACATGGGGACAACACGAAGACAACATGAAGACAACATGAGGACAACATGAGGGCAACATGAGGACAACATGAGGACAACATGGGGACAACATGAAGACAACATGAAGACAACATGAGGACAACATGAAGGCAACATG
>CM057245.1:31358476-31390976 GCA_029931835.1 Etheostoma nigrum
CTATATAAAAGAGACTTCAGATACAGTATTAGGGGACCACTAAGGTCTATATAAAAGAGACTTCAGATACAGTATTAGGGACCACTAAGGTCTATATAAAAGAGACTTCAGATACAGTATTAGGGGACCACTAAGGTCTATATAAAGAGACTTCAGATACAGTATTAGGGACCACTAAGGTCTATATAAAAGAGACTTCAGATACAGTATTAGGGACCACTAAGGTCTATATAAAAGAGACTTCAGATACAGAATTAGGGGACCACTAAGGTCTATATAAAAGAGACTTCAGATACAGTATTAGGGACCACTAAGGTCTATATAAAGAGACTTCAGATACAGTATTAGGGACCACTACGGTCTATATAAAGAGACTTCAGATACAGTATTAGGGGACCACTAAGGTCTATATAAAAGAGACTTCAGATACAGTATTAGGGACTTCAGATACAGTATTAGGGACCACTAAGGTCTATATAAAAGAGACTTCAGATACAGTATTAGGGACCACTAAGGTCTATATAAAAGAGACTTCAGATACAGTATTAGGGACCACTAAGGTCTATATAAAAGAGACTTCAGATACAGAATTAGGGGACCACTAAGGTCTATATAAAAGAGACTTCAGATACAGTATTAGGGACCACTAAGGTCTATATAAAGAGACTTCAGATACAGTATTAGGGGACCACTAAGGTCTATATAAAGAGACTTCAGATACAGTATTAGGGGACCACTAAGGTCTATATAAAGAGACTTCAGATACAGTATTAGGGGACCACTAAGGTCTATATAAAGAGACTTCAGATACAGTATTAGGGACCACTAAGGTCTATATAAAGAGACTTCAGATACAGTATTAGGGGACCACTAAGGTCTATATAAAAGAGACTTCAGATACAGTATTAGGGGACCACTAAGGTCTATATAAAGAGACTTCAGATACAGGATTAGGGACCACTAAGGTCTATATAAAGAGACTTCAGATACAGTATTAGGGACCACTAAGGTCTATATAAAGAGACTTCAGATACAGTATTAGGGACCACTAAGGTCTATATAAAAGAGACTTCAGGTACAGTATTAGGGACCACTAAGGTCTATATAAAGAGACTTCAGATACAGTATTAGGGACCACTAAGGTCTATATAAAGAGACTTCAGATACAGAATTAGGGGACCACTAAGGTCTATATAAAGAGACTTCAGATACAGTATTAGGGGACCACTAAGGTCTATATAAAGAGACTTCAGATACAGTATTAGGGACCACTAAGGTCTATATAAAGAGACTTCAGATACAGAATTAGGGGACCACTAAGGTCTATATAAAGAGACTTCAGATACAGTATTAGGGACCACTAAGGTCTATATAAAGAGACTTCAGATACAGTATTAGGGACCACTAAGGTCTATATAAAGAGACTTCAGATACAGTATTAGGGGACCACTAAGGTCTATATAAAAGAGACTTCAGATACAGTATTAGGGACCACTAAGGTCTATATAAAAGAGACTTCAGATACAGAATTAGGGGACCACTAAGGTCAATATAAAAGAGACTTCAGATACAGTATTAGGGGACCACTAAGGTCTATATAAAAGAGACTTCAGATACAGTATTAGGGACCACTAAGGTCTATATAAAAGAGACTTCAGATACAGTATTAGGGGACCACTAAGGTCTATATAAAGAGACTTCAGATACAGTATTAGGGACCACTAAGGTCTATATAAAAGAGACTTCAGATACAGTATTAGGGACCACTAAGGTCTATATAAAAGAGACTTCAGATACAGAATTAGGGGACCACTAAGGTCTATATAAAAGAGACTTCAGATACAGTATTAGGGGACCACTAAGGTCTATATAAAAGAGACTTCAGATACAGTATTAGGGACCACTAAGGTCTATATAAAAGAGACTTCAGATACAGTATTAGGGGACCACTAAGGTCTATATAAAGAGACTTCAGATACAGTATTAGGGACCACTAAGGTCTATATAAAAGAGACTTCAGATACAGTATTAGGGACCACTAAGGTCTATATAAAAGAGACTTCAGATACAGAATTAGGGGACCACTAAGGTCTATATAAAAGAGACTTCAGATACAGTATTAGGGACCACTAAGGTCTATATAAAGAGACTTCAGATACAGTATTAGGGGACCACTAAGGTCTATATAAAGAGACTTCAGATACAGTATTAGGGGACCACTAAGGTCTATATAAAGAGACTTCAGATACAGTATTAGGGGACCACTAAGGTCTATATAAAGAGACTTCAGATACAGTATTAGGGACCACTAAGGTCTATATAAAGAGACTTCAGATACAGTATTAGGGACCACTAAGGTCTATATAAAGAGACTTCAGATACAGTATTAGGGACCACTAAGGTCTATATAAAAGAGACTTCAGGTACAGTATTAGGGACCACTAAGGTCTATATAAAGAGACTTCAGATACAGTATTAGGGACCACTAAGGTCTATATAAAGAGACTTCAGATACAGTATTAGGGACCACTAAGGTCTATATAAAAGAGACTTCAGATACAGTATTAGGGACCACTAAGGTCTATATAAAGAGACTTCAGATACAGTATTAGGGACCACTAAGGTCTATATAAAAGAGACTTCAGATACAGTATTAGGGACCACTAAGGTCTATATAAAGAGACTTCAGATACAGTATTAGGGACCACTAAGGTCTACAGTGGGTACGGAAAGTATTCAGACCCCTTTAAATTTTTCACTCTTTGTTTCATTGCAGCCATTTTCCAAAAATCAAAAAAGTTCATTTTATTTCTCAGTAATGTACACTCAGCACCCCATCTTGGACAGAAAAAAACAGAAATGTAGAAATTTTTGCAAATTTATTAAAAAACAAAAACTGAAATATCACATGGTCATAAGTATTCAGACCCTTTGCCGTGACCCTCATATGTAACTCAGGTGCTGTCTATTTCTTCTGATCATCCTTGAGATGGTTCTACACCTTCATTGGAGTCCAGCTGTGTTTGATTATACTGATTGGACTTGATTAGGAAAGCCACACACCTGTCTATATAAGACCTTACAGCTCACAGTGCATGTCAGAGCAAATGACAATCATGAGGTCAAAGGAACTGCCTGAGGAGCTCAGAGACAGAATTGTGGCAAGGCACAGATCTGGTCAAGGTTACAAAAAAATTTCTGCTGCACTTAAGGTTCCTAAGAGCACAGTGGCCTCCATAATCCTCAAATGGAAGACGTTTGGGACGACCAGAACCCTTCCTAGAGCTGGCCGTCCGGCCAAACTGAGCTATCGGGGGAGAAGAGCCTTGGTGAGAGAGGCAAAGAAGAACCCAATGGTCACTGTGGCTAAGCTCCAGAGATGCAGTCGGGAGATGGGAGAAAGTTGTAGTAAGTCAACCATCACTGCAGCAATCCACCAGTCGGGGCTTTATGGCAGAGTGGCCCGAAGGAAGCCTCTCCTCAGTGCAAGACACATGAAAGCCCGCATGGAGTTTGCTAAAAAACACCTGAAGGACTCCAAGATGGTGATAAATAAAATCCTCTGGTCTGATGAGACCAAGATAGAACTTTTTGGCCTTAATTCTAAGCGGTATGTGTGGAGAAAACCAGGCACTGCTCATCACCTGTCCAATACAGTCCCAACAGTGAAGCATGGTGGTGGCAGCATCATGCTGTGGGGGTGTTTTTCAGCTGCAGGGACAGGACGACTGGTTGCAATCGAGGGAAAGATGAATGCGGCCAAGTACAGGGATATCCTGGACGAAAACCTTTTCCAGAGTGCTCTGGACCTCAGACTGGGCCGAAGGTTTACCTTCCAACAAGACAATGACCCTAAGCACACCTCTAAAATAACGAAGGAGTGGCTTCACAACAACTCCGTGGCTGTTCTTGAATGGCCCAGCCAGAGCCCTGACTTAAACCCAATTGAGCATCTCTGGAGAGACCTGAAAATGACTGTCCACCAACGTTTACCATCCAACCTGACAGAACTGGAGAGGATCTGCAAGGAGGAATGGCAGAGGATACCCAAATCCAGATGTGAAAAACTTGTTGCATCTTTCCCAAAACGACTCATGGCTGTATTAGATCAAAAGGGTGCTTCTACTAAATACTGAACAAAGGGTCTGAATACTTATGACCATGTGATATTTCAGTTTTTGTTTTTTAATAAATTTGCAAAAATTTCTACATTTCTGTTTTTTTCTGTCCAAGATGGGGTGCTGAGTGTACATTACTGAGAAATAAAATGAACTTTTTTGATTTTTGGAAAATGCCTGCAATGAAACAAAGAGTGAAAAATTTAAAGGGGTCTGAATACTTTCCGTACCCACTGTATATAAAGAGACTTCAGATACAGTATTAGGGACCACTTAGGTCTATATAAAAGAGACTTCAGATACAGTATTAGGGACCACTAAGGTCTATATAAAGAGACTTCAGATACAGTATTAGGGACCACTACGGTCTATATAAAGAGACTTCAGATACAGTATTAGGGGACCACTAAGGTCTATATAAAAGAGACTTCAGATACAGTATTAGGGACCACTAAGGTCTATATAAAGAGACTTCAGATACAGTATTAGGGACCACTAAGGTCTATATAAAAGAGACTTCAGATACAGTATTAGGGACCACTAAGGTCTATATAAAGAGACTTCAGATACAGTATTAGGGACCACTAAGGTCTATATAAAAGAGACTTCAGATACAGTATTAGGGACCACTAAGGTCTATATAAAGAGACTTCAGATACAGTATTAGGGACCACTAAGGTCTATATAAAGAGACTTCAGATACAGAATTAGGGGACCACTAAGGTCTATATAAAGAGACTTCAGATACAGTATTAGGGACCACTAAGGTCTATATAAAGAGACTTCAGATACAGTATTAGGGACCACTAAGGTCTATATAAAAGAGACTTCAGATACAGTATTAGGGACCACTAAGGTCTATATAAAGAGACTTCAGATACAGTATTAGGGACCACTAAGGTCTATATAAAAGAGACTTCAGATACAGTATTAAGGACCACTAAGGTCTATATAAAGAGACTTCAGATACAGTATTAGGGACCACTAAGGTCTATATAAAGAGACTTCAGATACAGTATTAGGGACCACTAAGGTCTATATAAAGAGACTTCAGATACAGTATTAGGGACCACTAAGGTCTATATAAAGAGACTTCAGATACAGTATTAGGGACCACTAAGGTCTATATAAAAGAGACTTCAGATACAGTATTAGGGGACCACTAAGGTCTATATAAAGAGACTTCAGATACAGTATTAGGGACCACTAAGGTCTATATAAAGAGACTTCAGATACAGTATTAGGGACCACTAAGGTCTATATAAAAGAGACTTCAGATACAGTATTAGGGACCACTAAGGTCTATATAAAGAGACTTCAGATACAGTATTAGGGACCACTAAGGTCTATATAAAAGAGACTTCAGATACAGTATTAGGGACCACTAAGGTCTATATAAAGAGACTTCAGATACAGTATTAGGGACCACTAAGGTCTACATAAAAGAGACTTCAGATACAGTATTAGGGACCACTGAGGTCTATATAAAGAGACTTCAGATACAGTATTAGGGACCACTTAGGTCTATATAAAAGAGACTTCAGATACAGTATTAGGGACCACTAAGGTCTATATAAAGAGACTTCAGATACAGTATTAGGGACCACTACGGTCTATATAAAGAGACTTCAGATACAGTATTAGGGGACCACTAAGGTCTATATAAAAGAGACTTCAGATACAGTATTAGGGACCACTAAGGTCTATATAAAGAGACTTCAGATACAGTATTAGGGACCACTAAGGTCTATATAAAAGAGACTTCAGATACAGTATTAGGGACCACTAAGGTCTATATAAAGAGACTTCAGATACAGTATTAGGGACCACTAAGGTCTATATAAAAGAGACTTCAGATACAGTATTAGGGACCACTAAGGTCTATATAAAGAGACTTCAGATACAGTATTAGGGACCACTAAGGTCTATATAAAGAGACTTCAGATACAGAATTAGGGGACCACTAAGGTCTATATAAAGAGACTTCAGATACAGTATTAGGGACCACTAAGGTCTATATAAAGAGACTTCAGATACAGTATTAGGGACCACTAAGGTCTATATAAAGAGACTTCAGATACAGTATTAGGGACCACTAAGGTCTATATAAAAGAGACTTCAGATACAGTATTAGGGACCACTAAGGTCTATATAAAGAGACTTCAGATACAGTATTAGGGACCACTAAGGTCTACATAAAAGAGACTTCAGATACAGTATTAGGGACCACTGAGGTCTATATAAAGAGACTTCAGATACAGTATTAGGGACCACTTAGGTCTATATAAAAGAGACTTCAGATACAGTATTAGGGACCACTAAGGTCTATATAAAGAGACTTCAGATACAGTATTAGGGACCACTACGGTCTATATAAAGAGACTTCAGATACAGTATTAGGGGACCACTAAGGTCTATATAAAAGAGACTTCAGATACAGTATTAGGGACCACTAAGGTCTATATAAAGAGACTTCAGATACAGTATTAGGGACCACTAAGGTCTATATAAAAGAGACTTCAGATACAGTATTAGGGACCACTAAGGTCTATATAAAGAGACTTCAGATACAGTATTAGGGACCACTAAGGTCTATATAAAAGAGACTTCAGATACAGTATTAGGGACCACTAAGGTCTATATAAAGAGACTTCAGATACAGTATTAGGGACCACTAAGGTCTATATAAAGAGACTTCAGATACAGAATTAGGGGACCACTAAGGTCTATATAAAGAGACTTCAGATACAGTATTAGGGACCACTAAGGTCTATATAAAGAGACTTCAGATACAGTATTAGGGACCACTAAGGTCTATATAAAAGAGACTTCAGATACAGTATTAGGGACCACTAAGGTCTATATAAAAGAGACTTCAGATACAGTATTAGGGGACCACTAAGGTCTATATAAAAGAGACTTCAGATACAGTATTAGGGACCACTAAGGTCTATATAAAAGAGACTTCAGATACAGAATTAGGGGACCACTAAGGTCTATATAAAGAGACTTCAGATACAGTATTAGGGACCACTAAGGTCTATATAAAGAGACTTCAGATACAGTATTAGGGGACCACTAAGGTCTATATAAAAGAGACTTCAGATACAGTATTAGGGACCACTAAGGTCTATATAAAAGAGACTTCAGATACAGAATTAGGGGACCACTAAGGTCTATATAAAAGAGACTTCAGATACAGTATTAGGGGACCACTAAGGTCTATATAAAAGAGACTTCAGATACAGTATTAGGGACCACTAAGGTCTATATAAAAGAGACTTCAGATACAGTATTAGGGGACCACTAAGGTCTATATAAAGAGACTTCAGATACAGTATTAGGGACCACTAAGGTCTATATAAAAGAGACTTCAGATACAGTATTAGGGACCACTAAGGTCTATATAAAAGAGACTTCAGATACAGAATTAGGGGACCACTAAGGTCTATATAAAGAGACTTCAGATACAGTATTAGGGACCACTAAGGTCTATATAAAGAGACTTCAGATACAGTATTAGGGACCACTAAGGTCTATATAAAGAGACTTCAGATACAGTATTAGGGGACCACTAAGGTCTATATAAAAGAGACTTCAGATACAGTATTAGGGACCACTAAGGTCTATATAAAAGAGACTTCAGATACAGAATTAGGGGACCACTAAGGTCTATATAAAAGAGACTTCAGATACAGTATTAGGGGACCACTAAGGTCTATATAAAAGAGACTTCAGATACAGTATTAGGGACCACTAAGGTCTATATAAAAGAGACTTCAGATACAGTATTAGGGGACCACTAAGGTCTATATAAAGAGACTTCAGATACAGTATTAGGGACCACTAAGGTCTATATAAAGAGACTTCAGATACAGTATTAGGGGACCACTAAGGTCTATATAAAAGAGACTTCAGATACAGTATTAGGGACCACTAAGGTCTATATAAAAGAGACTTCAGATACAGAATTAGGGGACCACTAAGGTCTATATAAAAGAGACTTCAGATACAGTATTAGGGGACCACTAAGGTCTATATAAAAGAGACTTCAGATACAGTATTAGGGACCACTAAGGTCTATATAAAAGAGACTTCAGATACAGTATTAGGGGACCACTAAGGTCTATATAAAGAGACTTCAGATACAGTATTAGGGACCACTAAGGTCTATATAAAAGAGACTTCAGATACAGTATTAGGGACCACTAAGGTCTATATAAAAGAGACTTCAGATACAGAATTAGGGGACCACTAAGGTCTATATAAAAGAGACTTCAGATACAGTATTAGGGACCACTAAGGTCTATATAAAGAGACTTCAGATACAGTATTAGGGGACCACTAAGGTCTATATAAAGAGACTTCAGATACAGTATTAGGGGACCACTAAGGTCTATATAAAGAGACTTCAGATACAGTATTAGGGGACCACTAAGGTCTATATAAAGAGACTTCAGATACAGTATTAGGGACCACTAAGGTCTATATAAAGAGACTTCAGATACAGTATTAGGGGACCACTAAGGTCTATATAAAAGAGACTTCAGATACAGTATTAGGGGACCACTAAGGTCTATATAAAGAGACTTCAGATACAGTATTAGGGGACCACTAAGGTCTATATAAAGAGACTTCAGATACAGTATTAGGGGACCACTAAGGTCTATATAAAGAGACTTCAGATACAGTATTAGGGACCACTAAGGTCTATATAAAGAGACTTCAGATACAGTATTAGGGGACCACTAAGGTCTATATAAAGAGACTTCAGATACAGTATTAGGGACCACTAAGGTCTATATAAAGAGACTTCAGATACAGTATTAGGGGACCACTAAGGTCTATATAAAAGAGACTTCAGATACAGTATTAGGAGACCACTAAGGTCTATATAAAGAGACTTCAGATACAGTATTAGGGGACCACTAAGGTCTATATAAAAGAGACTTCAGATACAGTATTAGGGGACCACTAAGGTCTATATAAAAGAGACTTCAGATACAGTATTAGGGGACCACTATGGTCTATAAAAGAGACTTCAGATACAGTATTAGGGGACCACTAAGGTCTATATAAAAGAGACTTCAGATACAGTATTAGGGACCACTAAGGTCTATATAAAAGAGACTTCAGACACAGTATTAGGAGACCACTAAGGTCTATATAAAGAGACTTCAGATACAGTATTAGGGACCACTAAGGTCTATATAAAGAGACTTCAGATACAGTATTAGGGGACCACTAAGGTCTATATAAAAGAGACTTCAGATACAGTATTAGGAGACCACTAAGGTCTATATAAAGAGACTTCAGATACAGTATTAGGGGACCACTAAGGTCTATATAAAAGAGACTTCAGATACAGTATTAGGGGACCACTAAGGTCTATATAAAAGAGACTTCAAATACAGTATTAGGGGACCACTAAGGTCTATATAAAAGAGACTTCAGATACAGTATTAGGGACCACTAAGGTCTATATAAAAGATTCCTGCACACAGAACACATGTAGTTTATATAACCTGATGTTTTTATACAGTAACCTAGCAACAATATAACGGCTACAGGTCCAGCTGAGTGATGATGTCATTAACAGCTGATTGGGTCCTTTAATCTTTTAATAATTTTCATGCAGTATTTTTACAGTGTGTTGTTAGTACTGTTGATGCAATAAAGGATCAGAGTACTTCTTCTTCCCTCTGTTCCTCCCCGTCTAACGCAGCCATGAAAGGTTACCTCCCTGCATGAACCCCCCGGGGCACTGCCCCCCCGCCCCCCCCCCGCCCCCCCTGCCCCCCCTCTTAGCTGGTAGCATGAAAACCTGTTTGGGGACAGTGCATCTGCTCCGTGTGCACGGCGCCATGAAATGACATAAATCCTCCAATCTGCTCGGGCCCAGCCCGCCGTTTGGGACGAGGCGCGCTGGGCTGGAAGGGACAGACGTGGACGGGGACGAGGACGGCAGCGGCCACATCCCCCCCCCCCCCCCCACGCCCCTCACGGCAAAGTGGCCACGGCCCCATTTTACACCTGATTAGGAAACACATGCAGGGCCACTAGACATATGCCCCCCCCCCCCCCCACTCGGTCCCCGACGGACGGGAAGCACACGGAGCAAAAAGGGCGGAAAGGACCAGACGACGCGCTGGGAGTCCCAGGGCGGTGTGTGTGTGTGTGTGTGTGTCTGTGTGTGTGTGTGTGTGTCTGTGTGTGTGTGTGTGAGTGTGTGTGTATATGTGTCTGCATGTGTGTGTGTGTGTGTGTGTGTATATGTGTCTGCATGTGTGTGTAGGTGTATATGTGTATGTGTGTGTATATGTGTCTGTGTATGTGTCTGCATGTGTGTGTGTGTGTGTGTATGTGTCCGTGTGTGTGTGTGTGTCCATGTGTGTGTGTGTCTGCATGTGTCTGCATGTGTGTGTGTGTGTGTATGTGTCCGTGTGTGTGTGTGTGTGTATGTGTCCGTGTGTGTGTGTGTGTGTCGCGTGTGTGTGCGTATGTGTCCATGTGTGTGTGTGTGTCTGCATGTGTCTGCATGTGTGTGTGTGTGTGTATGTGTCCGTGTGTGTGTGTGTGTCCATGTGTGTGTGTGTGTGTGTCTGCATGTGTCTGCATGTGTGTGTGTGTGTGTATGTGTCCGTGTGTGTGTGTGTGTGTCCGTGTGTGTGCGTATGTGTGTATGTGTGTGTGTATATGTGTCTGCATGTGTGTGTGTGTGTGTGTGTTTGCGTGTGCGCATGTGTGTGTGTGTGTTTGGTTATTGTGATGTCATTTCCTGGAGTATCTTCCAAATACTTCACATCCCTAAAATAAGACCCCCCCCGCGCCCCCCCCCCCGTACCTCTGACCGTGAGGCGTCCATGAAGCGGCCCGTCCACAGCGACCAGGTAAACGGCGTCCATGTTGTCGTTGTCGACGATCTGCAGCTCCTCCCACGTGATTGGTCGAGACTGGCCCTCCAGCAGATCCAGTCCTGAGACACAAACCTTTAATCTCTGGATAAAACTCACATCGGACCCATTTAAAAACACAATGTCAATTGTAAAAGTAATAATAACAATAATATATTCATAAAAATATCATATATTATATTAAATTATATTAAAAATGATAATAAATTGCCAAAAATGAACATGGATGGTTCCATTTAACTCTCTTCTCGAGTAAAATAAAGGATCAGTACACTACTTTCATTGAATTTTGTGTGTTTTATTCAATTTTACAGCATATTTCTGCTTTTCAAACTGATAAATGAGGTTTAGTGTCCATGAATTCCAAGAGTATGGGGGGGGGCAAAAAGGGTCAAATGGAAAAGTGACAAAAATGTCGGAAAAAGGGTAAAAAACGTAGAAGAATAACAAAAAAAGGAGAAAAAACAACAACTTATAAAAAGGAAAAAATAAAATTTACCTTTCACAATAAAGCGCAAGATGTTGAAAAAAATGGACACAAGGGCTAAAGACCTTCTATATTAATTAAACTTTTTAAAATATTTTTATTTATTTTTATATATTTAAGAATTAAAAAAAAAAAAGGACGTTGTAGAGCGTCCTCTGGTGGACAGACTATGCAACGCCATCACTAACAGGGACGTTGTAGAGCGTCCTCTGGTGGACAGACTATGCAACGCCATCACTAACAGGGACGTTGTAGAGCGTCCTCTGGTGGACAGACTATGCAACGCCATCACTAACAGGGACGTTGTAGAACGTCCTCTGGTGGACAGACTATGCAACGCCATCACTAACAGGGACGTTGTAGAGCGTCCTCTGGTGGACAGACTATGCAACGCCATCACTAACAGGGACGTTGTAGAGCGTCCTCTGGTGGACAGACTATGCAACGCCATCACTAACAGGGACGTTGTAGAGCGTCCTCTGGTGGACAGACTATGCAACACCATCACTAACAGGGACGTTGTAGAGCGTCCTCTGGTGGACAGACTATGCAACGCCATCACTAACAGGGACGTTGTAGAGCGTCCTCTGGTGGACAGACTATGCAACGCCATCACTAACAGGGACGTTGTAGAACGTCCTCTGGTGGACAGACTATGCAACTGGACACAGTCTCGGGTCCAACCCGTCTCTGGTTACAGGACGTACCCATGTTCCAGGAGACTCTGGGTGCGTTTGTTTCGGCCGCCCTGATGGAGATGTGGACCGTGATGGGGGGGCTGGTCATGTAGGACCCGTCTATAACCTGAAACTCCACCTGATGAGAAAGACAAGAAATAATTAACCATGTAGATAACATAATTACTGTTAAAATAAAAAAATAAATTAAAAAAATAATAATTATAATAATAATAATAATAATATATATAATAAAAACAATATAATAACAATAACATAATAATAATAATTAATATAATAATAAAAAAATAAACAAAATAAAAATAAAATAAAAACAATATAATAACAATAACATGATAATAATAAATATAATAATATAAATATTAAAAATAATAATAATAATAAAAACAATATAATAATGATAACATAATAATAAAAATTAATATAATAATAAAAATATTATATATAATAATAATATAAAAACAATATAATAACAATAACATAATAATAATAATTAATATAATAATAAAAATATTAAACATAATAATAATAATAATAATAATAATAATAAAATAAAAAAATATAATAACAATTACATAATAATACTATATATATATATATATATATATATATAATAAAAGCAATATAATAACAATAACATAATAATAATTAATTTAATAATAAAAATATAAAAAATAATATTAATAATAATAAAATAAAAACAATATAATAACAATAACAACATAATAATAATTAATATAATAAAAATATTTAAAAATAAATAATAATAATAATAATAATAATAATGATAATAAAATAAATAACAATATAATAACAATAACATAATAATTAATATAATAATAAAAATATTAAAAATAATAATAATGTAACTCCGGTTATTGGTCAAATTTGCGGACAAGTTGGGGTGATTGGTTGAATTTGGGGGTCGCACCAACGTCGCTGTGATTGGTCTTCATCCGTTATTACCTGGTAGTTCCTGCGCTGTGATTGGTCTTCATCCGTTATTACCTGGTAGTTCCTGCGCTGTGATTGGTCTTTATCCGTTATTACCTGGTAGTTCCTGCGCTGTGATTGGCTGCTGCTGGGTGGCTGGTAGGCGACCTTCATCCCGTGAAGGTCGCGCCACGTGAAGGACGAGACGGGCTTGGTGTGGTCGTCCAGGTGCGTCACGTAGCCCGCCGCCGGCGGCGCGGTCACGTTGAAGATCAGCTGCTCCCGCGGCGTCTCGGCGTCGGCGGCGTCCAGCGCGGCCGTGCTCAGCGGCGTCAGGACGAACTGGTCCACCTCCAAGACGGAGGACGCCATGAAGGACGCCGCCGGGGCCTGGTTGGGCAGCGCACCCTGGATCAGAACCGGCAACCACACCGACTCCGCCTTCAAAGGGAGGGGGAGGGAGGGAGGGGGAGGGAGGAAGGGAGAGAGGGAGAAAAAGTCATAAATTGGAAATCCTTATAAATGTCTTTATAAATGTCTTTATAAATGTCCTTTTAAATGTCCTTATAAATGTCTTTATAAATGTCTTTATGAATGTCTTTATAAATGTCCTTATAAAAGTCTTTATAAATGTCCTTATAAGTGTCCTTATAAATGTCTTTATAAATGTCTTTATAAATGTCCTTATAAATGTCCTCAGTGACGCGTCCCTTACGTCCAGCAGCGCCCGGGAGCCGCTCTCCCGCAGCTCCACCCGCAGCGGGATGTAGTCCACCTCCGGCGATGGGGGGAGGAGGTGCTGGTACCGCAGACCCGAGGACAGGAAGTCCTGGCAGCTGGTCTTCATGGACCGCACCTCGCTGGCGCTGTGGGGACACGGTCGGTTCCCGGGACACAGCGCAGCCGTCTCTCGGCCTGCAGGACGACACGGAGGACAAACCGTCAAAACACACTGTAAAAAATAACTGTCAAATCAACACAATGTAAAACAATATTTGTCAAATCAACACACTGTAAAAAATCTCTTTCAAATCAACCCAATGTAAAAAAGATCTGTCAATTTAACACACTGTAAAAAATATCTGTCAAATCAACACACTGTAAAAAATCTCTGTCAAATCAACACTCTGTAACAAATTTCTGTCAAATCAACACACTGTAAAAAATATCTGTCAAATCAGAAATACTTTATTGATCCCCGAAGGGAAATTCTGTGTTGCAGTTGCACAAATATCAAGTAGAAATATAAATAAAGAAATATAAGAAGTGTATATAAGATATGTACGGTATTTACAGTATTAAATATCGGCAGTTATTTTTACTGTAGATTTCACAGTAACAATACTGTATTTTTTATATAAGAGATAAAAGTGATAAAGTTTTGTCCAAAACAAGAAAAGAAAAAGTCAAAATTTTAAAAAGTGGAAATAAGTCAAGAAAAAAGTCACAATAATTCCTGAAAAACATCTAATAATTCAAGAAAAAAAGTGAAAATAATTAAAGTCAAAAATTTGTGATAATGAAAGGAAAAACGTCATAATAAATTGAGAAACTAAATTGTAATATTTCGGTAAAAGTTGTAATATTTCAAGTAAAAAAGTCAAAATAATTAAAGAATAAAATTGGAAGTGGCATTGCATTCTGGGAGAAAATCATAATAATATTACAGCACATTACTGCAGAATGTTGCAGATTACAGGTATTTACTGTTAATACAGTGGAGTTTTAAAATACATATACATATATACAAAATATACATATATACACACACACCTAAACATACACACACACACACACAAACACACACACATATATATATATACACATATATATACTGTATATACAAAGTATATTACTGTAAATTTAGGGTGAAACTTTTTACAGTGTAGTTAAGATGTGACGTACCTTTCCTCTGCGAGGCGTCCTCCTCCCGTACCAGCTGTCCCAGTGCGGGGACGCGGACCTCGCCGGTCATCAGCCGCACGCTGCAGACCCGGTCCGCCGCGGTCCGGATCTGCAGGACCGAGGCGTCGATGGCGTTGGATAGGCCGTAGAACACAGGAACCACCAGGGGGGCGCTGCCCAGCTGCACCACGCCGGAGCCGGAGTCCACCACCCGCACCGGCACAACCAGCGTCTCCACCCGCGTGTCCCGGGCCGTGAACCTGCAGACGGACGCCGCACGCACGCACAGACACACACACACACACACACACACACACACACACACACACACACAAAAAAGAGTTAAATACGCGTCTCTAACCCTTAACCCTAACCCCAAATTGGGACAAAGGGGGATCAATAAAAGTCCATAGTGGATGTGGGACCATTGGGCTGTGGGACAATAGGGATGTGGGACCATAGGACCGTGGGACCATTGGGATGTGGGACCAGTGGGCTGTGGGACCATAGGGCTATGGGTCCATTGGGATGTGGGACAATACGGATGTGGAAAGGCTGTGGGACCATTGGGCTGTGGGAACATAGGGATGTGGGAACATAGGGATGTGGGAACATAGGGATGTGGGAACATAGGGCAGGGGGAGCATAGGGCTGTGGGACCACTGGGCTGTGGGACCATTGGGCTGTGGGAACATAGGTATATGGGACCATAGGGCTGTGGGAACATAGGGATGTGGGACCATAGGGATGTGGGACCATAGGGATGTGGGACCATTGGGCTGTGGGAACATAGGGATGTGGGACCATTGGGCTGTGGGAACATAGGGCTGTGGGACCATTGGGCTGTGGGACCATAGGGATGTGGAAGGGATGTGGGACTATAGGGCTGTGGGACCATTGGGATGTGGGACCATTGGGCTGTGGGACCACTGGGCTGTGAGACCATAGGGATGTGGGACAATAGGGATGTGGGACCATAGGGCTGTGGGACCATAGGGATGTGGGACCATTGGGATGTGGGACCATAGGACTGTGGGACCATAGGGATGTAGGACCATTGGGCTCCTCCTGGTGTGTTTGACCCTCCTCCGCTGCACTGTGGAGGAAGGTCTGGCTATGTGAGACTAGTTGCTAACTGACCTGTAGACTCTCAGCATGACTGCGTCCTCGTCCAGCAGAGGACTTCCATCGTGGACGTATTTCACCTCGTCCTCCAGGAAGACACAGTCAAACACCTGCAAACAGCACAGAAAAACCAAAACAATACCTCTGCTTTTTAAGAAATCTCATTGATTTACATTTTAATTGATTTACTGTGCTGTTACATCCCCGGTAGTGGAAGCTAACCCTATCCATCGCCGCCTGATCTTTCACCAGATGTTGTTTTTCTTGTTGGGGGGTTCATTGTCTTAAAGACATTTTTAGAGGAGGTTGGCTTGTTACCTGTCCTGACTCACTAATCCCATTCAATTAAGATCAGCACTCAAGGTGTAGGGTGTCCCTGTCAGAGGGCCCATCCATCCATCCTATCAGGACACGGTATGGTATCTAGGCTTCATCAGTTCTCGTTGAGATGTGGCTGCTCCGCCCTTCCTATTCAGAGGATCTGGGTGCGCAGACCTGAGTATCGATCTGGACTGGTATGATGCATGGTCTAGTATCCAGGAAGTATCACACAATCCAGACCATCTGCAGATTCACCACAATCTCATTCATAGGTCATGTCTCACCCCGTGACAATGCACCACATGACATAATTAACAGCCCTTCATGCACGTTTTGCACAATAAAAGCACAAGACACACGTCTTCACATGATCTGGGAGGGCTCTCCTATTGGTCAGTTCTGGAACAATGCTGCATCCAAAATATCTGCCCGGACCTGCTCAGTGTTTTGATTCTGAATGATCTGTTAGGCCTCCAGCTCTAGATCTCAAAGAGAGACTGATATCAACCTGTTGGAAACCACCTCAGGACTGGTCTGCTGTCCTTGGACCCGATCCTTTCTGGATATGGTGTCTATGGAGCTCTCCACGGCTCGCATGGGTGGAGCCCCGGGAAGGACTTTGGGCACTTGGCTCAGCTTTGCTGGATCCTTAAAGTCCATCCTGTCGCCTTCTCACTTCTGTCTGTGTGTGTGTGTGTGTGTTTGGTGCAGGTCTTCCTGTCAATGCCTCTTTTTTGTGTGTTTGTGTGTGTCTGTTTCTGTGTGTCATTGTTGTGTTTATGTTGTGTCTACGTCATTCCCGAATATCCTGTCTTTGTTTGGCTGGGGAAACTTTTGATTTTCAGAGAAGGATTGTGGAAAAGGTGCACTGTGCCTTCTATAAACCGAGCCCTGGGTATCCTGCTCTGCCTTTGAGAAAATGAAAGCTCAGATGGGCCGATCTGGAATCTTCCCCTTATGAGGTCATAAGGGGCAAGATTACCTCCCCTTTCTCTGCTTTGCCTGCCCAGAGAATACAGTATTAGGGACCACTAAGATCTATATAAAAGAGACTTCAGATACAGTATTAGGGACCACTAAGGTCTATATAAAAGAGACTTCAGATACAGTATTAGGGGACCACTAAGGTCTATATAAAGAGACTTCAGATACAGTATTAGGGACCACTAAGGTCTATATAAAAGAGACTTCAGATACAGTATTAGGGGACCACTAAGGTCTATATAAAAGAGACTTCAGATACAGTATTAGGGACCACTAAGGTCTATATAAAGAGACTTCAGATACAGTATTAGGGACCACTAAGGTCTATATAAAAGAGACTTCAGATACAGTATTAGGGGACCACTAAGGTCTATATAAAAGAGACTTCAGATACAGTATTAGGGACCACAAAGGTCTATATAAAGAGACTTCAGATACAGTATTAGGGACCACTAAGGTCTATATAAAGAGACTTCAGATACAGTATTAGGGGACCACTAAGGTCTATATAAAAGAGACTTCAGATACAGTATTAGGGGACCACTAAGGTCTATATAAAAGAGACTTCAGATACAGTATTAGGGGACCACTAAGGTCTATATAAAGAGAGTTCAGATACAGTATTATGGACCACTAAGGTCTATATAAAGAGACTTCAGATACAGTATTAGGGGACCACTAAGGTCTATATAAAAGAGACTTCAGATACAGTATTAGGGGACCACTAAGGTCTATAAAAAGAGAGTTCAGATACAGTATTATGGACCACTAAGGTCTATATAAAGAGACGTCAGATACAGTATTAGGGACCACTAAGGTCTATATAAAGAGACGTCAGATACAGTATTAGGGACCACTAAGGTCTATATCACAGCACCCCTCACCTGTGGCGTCAGCCTCCCGACTCGCTGGGTGACGGGTTCGTTCATCACCACCTCCACCTTGCAGTCTGCAGTCGCCTCCACGCTGATCTTCAGCTCCTTCTCCGTGAGGAACACGGACCGGCCCCTCGTCACCTCCACGCCCGAGTTCACCACAACCAGACTCTGGCTGCAGACGCCCGCCCCCGCCAGCAGCAACACCAACGCGCTGACAGCGGCCATTTTGGGTCAGCGAGGGCCTTTGGTTGCACAGGTTCAGGCAAAAAAGTTGTTTCTGAAGCTGAGTCGAGCCTCGAGGGGGAGGGGGGGTCATTCAGTCTGCCTCGTCCCACATCCTCTTTTTAACCTGTGGAGGGAGTGTAATGAGCTTTCCATGGCATCTCTCCTTTAGTGCATGTATAGGACCTGAGCATGTGTGTGTAGTTCAGGCCTGTGTGTAATAACAACAGAGTGTACATTGTAATTTCCCCATAGTGGGACTAGTAAAGAATACATATTATTATTATTGTTATTATTAATATTATTATTATTATTCCATGTCTCTATCAGCTTTTTTGGTCCCCGATCTCAATCCGATTTTTTAAATATTGAATATCTACCGATAACGCAGGTGGATCTTATGAAATATCGTACGTATGACACGCCAATATGTCTGCCATTATCCCCGTCCTAGTTCTCCTAAACCCAACCGCCAACCAATGGTTCCATACAAAGCTCTTCACAAGGAAAATGGATGATCACTCCACTACTGTCCATTGAATTTTGGGTGTTTTATAAATTTATAGCGTTTGAAAAAACAATGAAATGGTTTCTACACAGTATCTGGACTGAACTTTGACAGCGATCATCCACTCAATCGTAACTATTTGTCAAAATAATTCGTAACTTCATAACGTCCTGCTACGTCCTGCTACATCCTGCTACGTCCTGCTACATCCTGCTGTGTCCTGCTACGTCCTGCTGTGTCCTGCTACGTCCTGCTGTGTCCTGCTACGTCCTGCTGTGTCCTGCTACGTCCTGCTACGTCCTGCTGGGCCTTGTAATGCCCCACAGTGCCCTGCTATGCCATGAACTACTACAAACTACTATTTTTTTGGACTGTAATTGCCACTCTTCATTCTAACCCCAACCGGTCGTCAGACACCGCCTACCAAGAGCCTGGGCCTGGGTCTGGGTCTGGGTCTGGGTCTGGGTCTGGGCCTGGGTCTGGGTGTGGGCCTGGGCCTGGGTCTGGGTCTGGGCCTGGGTCTGGGTCTGGGTCTGGGTCTGGGCCTGGGTTTGGGTCTGGGTCTGGGCCTGGGTCTGGGTGTGGGCCTGGGCCTGGGTCTGGGTCTGGGTCTGGGTCTGGGCCTGGGTCTGGGTCTGGGTCTGGGTCTGGGCCTGGGTTTGGGTCTGGGTCTGGGCCTGGGTCTGGGTGTGGGTCTGGGTGTGGGTCTGGGTCTGGGCCTGGGTCTGGGTCTGGGTCTGGGTCTGGGTGTGGGTCTGGGTCTGGGTCTGGGTCTGGGTCTGGGTGTGGGTCTGGGCCTGGGTCTGGGTCTGGGTCTGGGCCTGGGTCTGGGCCTGGGTCTGGGTCTGGGTGTGGGTCTGGGTCTGGGTCTGGGTCTGGGTCTGGGTGTGGGTCTGGGCCTGGGTCTGGGTCTGGGTCTGGGTCTGGGCCTGGGTCTGGGTCTGGGTCTGGGTCTGGGTCTGGGTCTGGGTCTGGGCCTGGGTCTGGGTCTGGGCCTGGGTCTGGGTCTGGGTCTGGGTCTGGGCCTGGGTCTGGGTCTGGGCCTGGGTCTGGGTCTGGGCCTGGGTCTGGGTGTGGGTCTGGGTCTGGGCCTGGGTCTGGGTCTGGGTCTGGACCTGGGCCTGGGTCTGTCCCAGGTTTCTGCCTAAAAGGAAGTTTTTCCTCGCCACTGTCGCACTGTTGCTTGCTCTGGAGGAAACTACTAGACCTGTTGGGTCCTTGTAGATTCTGGAGTGTGGTCTAGACCTGCTCTATCTGTAAAGGGTCTCCAGATAACTCTTGTTATGAATTGATGTTATAAATAACATTGAAATTGAAAATTGAAATGTTGGATGCCGAGTCCCGATGTCAATCCTTCCAGAAAAATGCGTTTTTTTGTGATTGCTGCAAAAATCCTTGATCATGCGGCACGTTTTCTCCAAAGATGCAATGGAATATGTGGGATATTTATGCAATTTTATGCGATGAAATTGCATAATCTGCAGTTTGATGACAATCTTGTCGCGTAATTACGTCACTTCATACGGTTCCCATGGCAACAGGGGAAAATGCCTGTTCTTGTGTGGAGTAAACAACATTTTTCAACTTTCTGCTAAGATATTCGGGACTTTTTTTGCAAAGAAAATGCGGGAGATTATTAATTATTAGTATTATGGTTTTTTTTGTCAAATAAAACAGTAAATAAAGCAATTAGCAGTTAGTATTCATATAATACTCCTGTATAATATTAAGGCCGTAGGATTTCAGTCAAAGCAAATGATCCGATCCAATCATCCAATCACCTACTTATCCCTCACCACAGAATCTGATAAAGTTCCAAATACTTACAACAGAACAGCGTCAGGTCTTCTCCAAATCCACCATCTGGTCTCTAAAACCATAAACCATCAGCTCCCAGGCCCTACGACCATCTGAGTCCACACCAAAACTGCTCTAAAGTCTCTAGATCCTCTAAGAAAAAACTCCTAAAAGTCCCAGCATGCAGCTGGACAGCCATGCTTCTCCACCCCCCCGCTGGTGCACACACACACACACACACACACACACACACACACAAACACACTCAGACACACATGCGCATACACCCACACACACACACTCAGACACACACTCAGACACACACACACACACACACACACACACACACACACACACACACACACACACACACACACACACACACACACTTCCAGCCGGAAAAGCCTTTCAGCCTTCATTTCACATCAAAACTAAAGCCCACTGCAGGAAACAAGGGGTTAATGTGCGTAACCCTGCAGAGGTGCTGGAAGTGGCATGGGACGGAGAAGGGGGGGCGGTGTGTGTGTGTGTGTGTGTGTGTGTGAGTGTGTGTGTGTGTGTGTGAGTGTGTGTGTGTGTGGGGGGGGGTTAGGATCAAAGCAGGGCACCAGCTAGAGCCGGCCTGTCACTTCCCATCCAGACAGACGAGCCTCGGTTCGTTAGTTTCAGGTTGTTGCTGAATGGGACTCAACCTCCCAGTGGAAGCACTTAGTTACTAGTTACTTTAGTTATTTTAGTTACTAGTTACTTTAGTTATTTTAGTTACTAGTTACTTTAGTTATTTTAGTTACTAGTTACTTTAGTTATTTTAGTTACTAGTTACTTTACATGTAAGATTATAGGTAACAGAGAAAGAGGAATTTACTTTCAGATCTCACCTGCACGCAGGACTCTGGGGGTGCAGGACTCAGGGGGTGCAGGACTCAGGGGGTGCAGGACTCAGGGGGAGGCAAGACTCTAGGGGGGCAGGACTCGGGCGGAGGTAGGACTCGGGGGGGAGCAGGACTCGGGGGGTGCAGGACTCAGGGGGAGGCAAGACTCTGGGGGGGCAGGACTTGGGCGGAGGTAGGACTCGGGGGGGAGCAGGACTCGGGGGGGAGCAGGACTCGGGGGGAGCAGGACTCGGGGGGGGCAGGACTCTGGGGGGGCAGGACTCTGGGGGGGCAGGACTCGGGTGCAGGCAGGAAATGAAACGTGATAATTAACTTCAGATCCGACCGCAGTCAGACCCACGCAGGTCTTTGAAGGCTGATGCTGGTTCCTGGACTCTGGCTGTCCAGGAACCAGACTGTAACTAAAACCCTGCAGAGAAAGTTTCCGATAAACATCCTCAGCCCCCAAAACTGGAGGGACACGCGTCCATGAAGGAAATCCCCTCATATTGTCTCTGCATGGTTTGTGTTTCTTTTACTGTGTCGAGGCCTGTTGGAGGTGTGTGTGTGTGTGTGTGTGTGTGTGTGTGTGTGTGTGTGTGTGTGTGCGTGTGTATATGTGTGTGAGTGTGTGTGTGTGTGTGTGTGTGTGTGAGAAAGCTGTTTGGCACCTACCTTTAAAGTTGTTGGAGCTTCTCTGTTCGTCTTCTTCACCTTCTGCACACGCTCAGAGGAAGAGGAATGCTGTCACATTCACACCCCCCCACCCCCGACCCCCCTTTCTACTCCACAGCTCGCCGTCACCCCGAGACTTCTGGCATCCAACAACGGAGAGAGAGAGGGAGAGAGGGAGAGAAAGAGAGAGAGAGAGAGAGAGAGAGCGAGGGAGAGAAGTTAGACTGTGAGATAGAGAGAACAATGGGTGTGAGAGTTTTCTGAGTGGTTGAGTCTGTCCTAAAGCCAAAACCAGAGAGAGAGAGAGAGAGAGAGAGAGAGAGAGAGAGAGAGAGAGAGAGAGAGAGAGAGATGGAGAGAGAGAGGGAGAGAGAGAGAGAGGGAGAGCAGACAGGAAATGTGCCGAGAGGTTTCCAGGACTTTTATTTCCACAGCCCCCCCCCCCTCTTAACTCTCTCTGCATTCTCATTTTTTCTCCGTGTGATGCAGATAAATGTGAGAAAACACAGTTTATTCTCATTTTTGACCGACATCAACACGTCGGCGCAGACCTACGGACATCTGAGAACTTACAAGTTTTCTTTTCGTCAACTGTTGGAATTTAAAATGTTATATGTGCTTAAACATTGTGTGTGATTTGCATTCTACATTCAAGCTAAAAGGTAAAAGCATTATTGCAACATAAAGGAAGACATGTGGGTCATGCATTAAGTTGTTTTGCAATACTCTGTTCTATAACATAAGATGTTCTGGTACATTCCATGATAATCCAGCCTCTCCTAAATGTGTCGGAAGTAGATTAGATTAGATTAGATTAGATTAGATTAGATTAGATTAGATTAGATTAGATTAGATTCAACTTTATTGTCATTACACAGGTACAGGTACAAGGCAACGAAATACAGTTTGGGTCTAACCAGAAGTGCAACAGCAGCAGGTACAGGATATACACTGGTTCCATGAGTGCAGGACATGGATATGTACTGAATAAATATAGAAATGAATACTATTATAAACAGAATTTTACGGATAGATTTGTCCTATAAATATAAAATATAGATAACAAGTATTGTGAGCAAGATAAAATTGATTGTTAGGTACGCTTCCTGCATCTCTCTGCAAGTCCTGAACTGAGGGTCATGAACTTTCAGTCACATTCCAACTGAAAGATAACGAATAAGCACACAGACACATCACTGTGACCTGGAGACCCCCCCACCCCCCAACCCCTCCCTCCCCCCTTTGTGAATAATATAGGGGTGCAAGAGCCAGACAGAGGAAGGGGAGAGCTGTGATAGCTTGATCCATGTAACTTTGTCTCAGGATGTCCTATGTAATAAAATGGATTCACACATCAACATCTGAGACTTTGACTACTACCTGACTGACCCCTGAGACCGGTGCAGGATTTAGCTCCATCAGTACTCATCAACACGGCGACGACCACGAGGGCGCCCGGATAGCTCAGCTGGTAGAGCGGGCGCCCATGTCGCTCTAGTTTTACGTAACACTAAACCTCATTTATAGGAAATTATACCTAATGTTTGAGTTAGCAAAGCAGAAATTAGGAATTATTGAGACTAAAATTAAAGGAATGGATGTTGATGATAATCACAGACTGGAATATGTCAACTTTTACTCAATACTATTTCAGCTAGCCTGTTACCTGCAGGATCTTTGCTAGGCTAAGCTAGGCTAGTTGGAACCTGTTACCTGCAGGATCTGTGCTAGGCTAAGCTAGGCTCGTTGGAACCGGTTACCTGCAGGATCGTTGCTAGGCTAAGCTAGGCTAGTTGGAACCTGTTACCTGCAGGATTGTTGCTAGGCTAAGCTAGGCTAGTTGGAACCTGTTACCTGCAGGATCGTTGCTATGCTAAGCTAGGCTAGTTGGAACCGGTTACCTGCAGGATCTTTGCTAGGCTAAGCTAGGCTAGTTGGAGCCTGTTACCTGCAGGATCTGTGCTAGGCTAAGCTAGGCTAGTTGGAACCGGTTACCTGCAGGATCTTTGCTAGGCTAAGCTAGGCTAGTTGGAGCCTGTTACCTGCAGGATTGTTGCTAGGCTAAGCTAGGCTAGTTGGAACCGGTTACCTGCAGGATCTTTGCTAGGCTAAGCTAGGCTAGTTGGAGCCTGTTACCTGCAGGATCTTTGCTAGGCTAAGCTAGGCTAGTTGGAGCCTGTTACCTGCAGGATCTGTGCTAGGCTAAGCTAGGCTAGTTGGAACTGGTTACCTGCAGGATCTTTGCTAGGCTAAGCTAGGCTAGTTGGAACCGGTTACCTGCAGGATCTTTGCTAGGCTAAGCTAGGCTAGTTGGAGCCTGTTACCTGCAGGATATTTGCTAGGCTAAGCTAGGCTAGTTGGAGCCTGTTACCTGCAGGATATTTGCTAGGCTAAGCTAGGCTAGTTGGAGCCTGTTACCTGCAGGATATTTGCTAGGCTAAGCTAGGCTAGTTGGAGCCTGTTACCTGCAGGATATTTGCTAGGCTAAGCTAGGCTAGTTGGAGCCTGTTACCTGCAGGATATTTGCTAGGCTAAGCTAGGCTAGTTGGAACCTGTTACCTGCAGGATCGTTGCTATGCTAAGCTAGGCTAGTTGGAACCGGTTACCTGCAGGATCTTTGCTAGGCTAAGCTAGGCTAGTTGGAGCCTGTTACCTGCAGGATCTGTGCTAGGCTAAGCTAGGCTAGTTGGAACCGGTTACCTGCAGGATCTTTGCTAGGCTAAGCTAGGCTAGTTGGAGCCTGTTACCTGCAGGATTGTTGCTAGGCTAAGCTAGGCTAGTTGGAACCGGTTACCTGCAGGATCGTTGCTAGGCTAAGCTAGGCTAGTTGGAACCGGTTACCTGCAGGATCTTTGCTAGGCTAAGCTAGGCTAGTTGGAGCCTGTTACCTGCAGGATATTTGCTAGGCTAAGCTAGGCTAGTTGGAGCCTGTTACCTGCAGGATATTTGCTAGGCTAAGCTAGGCTAGTTGGAGTTCAATGTGTTTACTCTGAAGGAATCACTGCACATGGGGGGGGAACTGGTAATGACATTTTGAACATGTTAAGAGGCTAAAACACGTTTATAACTTGCCCTGTTGAAGCCTGTTGGGTGCTAACGCTAGCAGGAGGCTAACTCGGTGTAGATAGCACCGATTGGTTAGTTTATCTCTGCCGACAGACCTGATTGGTTAGTTTCTCTCTCTACTGACAGACCTGATTGGTTAGTCTCTCTCTCTACTGACAGACCTGATTGGTTAGTCTCTCTCTCTACTGACAGACCTGATTGGTTAGTCTCTCTCTCTACTGACAGACCTGATTGGTTAGTCTCTCTCTCTACTGACAGACCTGATTGGTTAGTTTCTCTCTACTGACAGACCTGATTGGTTAGTCTCTCTCTACCGACAGACCTGATTGGTCCAGACAGACCTACATGTTGAAATCGACCCATATTCTCCTTTAACATGTGTGCTGACACAGTGGAAGCATCAGAGAGCCTGGTACCACGTTGCAAGGTGTCCTGGGAATCTGACCAGTAGTCTTTAGAGAAGTCTGGATGCAGATTTAACACTTCCTCCACATGGCGCAGCGTCTCTGATTGTTCGACCACATGTCGTCCGTGGAGGGAACATCGCTGGGAAATCCATCCAGGAGGAAGGAAGTCTGCAGAGTACGATGTTCTGTCTCCGTGGGACAGCTGTAAGGACATTTACTCAAGTACTGTCTTCAACCCTCGTGTTGTCTTCCCGTCAAAATTGAAAATCAACACTTTTTAACTTTTTCTTATGTTTTTGTCCCTTTGTTTCGACGTTTGACACTTTTCTTGACGTTTCAACACTACGTAACACTAACTTATTAACTTTAGTTTTAGTTATTTTTGGAATTTATGGTCAATAAACCTCATTTATAGGAAATTATACCTAATGTTTGAGTTAGAAAAGCAGAAATTAGGAATTATTTAGACTAAAATTAAAGGAATGGATGTTGATGATAATCACAGACTGGAATATGTCAACTTTTACTCAATACTATTTCAAAAACACTTCCATTTGTTTTACAATGCTATAAAATTGAATAAGACGCCCCAAAATTAATGAAAGTAGAGATTTGTACTTGGCAAAGAGCGTTGGGTGGAATCACTCATGTTATTTTGGGGAATTACAAAGAACATTGATATAGGGCAACATGAGGACAACATGAGGACAACATGAGGACAACATGGGGACAACATGAGGACAACATGAGGACAACATGAGGGCAGCATGGGGACAACATGGGGACAACATGAGGACAACATGAGGACATCATGAGGACAACATGAAGACAACATGAGGGCAACATGGGGACAACATGAGGACAACATGAGGGCAACATGAAGACAACATGGGGGCAACATGAGGACAACATGAGGACACCATGAGGACAACATGAAGACAACATGAGGGCAACATGGGGACAACATGAGGACAACATGAGGGCAACATGAAGACAACATGGGGGCAACATGAGGACAACATGGGGACAACATGAGGGCAACATGAGGACAACATGGGGACAACATGAAGGCAACATGAGGACAACATGGGGACAACATGAAGGCCACATGAGGACAACATGGGGGCAACATGAGGACAACATGGGGACAACATGGGGACAACATGAAGACAACGTGAGGGCAACATGAGGGCAACATGAAGACAACATGAGGACAACATGAAGACAATATGAGGCCAACATGAAGACAACATGAAGACAACATGAGGACAATATGAGGCCAACATGAAGACAACATGAAGACAACATGAGGGCAACATGAAGACAACATGAGGACAACATGAGGACAACATGAAGACAACATGAGGACAACATGAGGGCAACATGAAGACAACATGAAGACAACATGAGGACAACATGAAGACAACATGAATACAACATGAGGGCAACATGAAGACAACATGAGGACAACATGAGGACAACATGAAGACAACATGAGGACAACATGGGGGCAACATGAGGACAACATGAGGACACCATGAGGACAACATGAAGACAACATGAGGGCAACATGGGGACAACATGAGGACAACATGAAGACAACATGAAGACAACATGAGGGCAACATGAAGACAACATGAAGATAACATGAAGACAACATGAGGGCAACATGAAGACAACATGAGGACAACATGAAGACAACATGAAGACAACATGAGGGCAACATGGGGACAACATGAGGACAACATGAAGACAACATGAAGATAACATGAAGACAACATGAGGGCAACATGAAGACAACATGAGGACAACATGAAGACAACATGAAGACAACATGAGGACAACATGGGGGCAACATGAGGACAACATGAGGACACCATGAGGACAACATGAAGACAACATGAGGGCAACATGGGGACAACATGAGGGCAACATGAAGACAACATGAGGGCAACATGAGGGCAACATGAAGACAACATGAGGACAACATGAAGACAACATGAGGACAACATGAAGACAACATGAAGACAACATGAGGACAACATGAAGACAACATGAAGACAATATGAGGCCAACATGAAGACAACATGAGGACAACATGAAGACAACATGAGGACAACATGAGGGCAACATGAAGACAACATGAAGACAACATGGGGACAACATGGGGACAACATGAAGACAACATGAGGGCAACATGAGGGCAACATGAAGACAACATGAGGACAACATGAAGACAACATGAGGACAACATGAAGACAACATGAAGACAACATGAGGACAACATGAGGACAACATGAAGACAACATGAAGACAACATGAGGACAATATGAGGCCAACATGAGGGCAACATGAAGACAACATGAGGACAACATGAGGACAACATGAAGACAACATGAGGACAACATGAAGACAACATGAGGGCAACATGAAGACAACATGAGGACAACATGAGGACAACATGAAGACAACATGAGGACAACATGAAGACAACATGAGGACAACATGAAGACAACATGAGGGCAACATGAAGACAACATGAGGACAACATGAGGACAACATGAAGACAACATGAGGACAACATGAAGACAACATGAAGACAACATGAGGACAACATGAGGACAACATGAGGACAACATGAAGACAACATGAGGACAACATGAGGACAACATGAGGACAACATGAAGACAACATGAGGACAACATGAAGACACTATAGCAGTTTAATTTCCTTCCCAGACGACGGTTTTCCGTCCACTTCCTGTCCTGTGGCCGCGTTTCTCCAGATGATGTTAAACGTGTCACAGAGCTTCAGGGACAAAGAGCAGGGAATTATTATTATGAAATCCCAGAAATTATATATATACATATACTGTATATATATATACTACCGGTCAAAAGTTTGGGGTCCCATAGAAATTCCCATTGCACTCCATTGTAGACAGAATACCAGCTGAGATCAGTTGCATTGTTTCTTTAACCAGGGCAGTAATCAGATTACATTATGTGCTTACATAATAGTAAAATGGTTCTCCAATGTTTTTCTAGTGTTTTATTTTTAAATGATAGATTAGTACACAGAATGAGCCTTTGGAACATTGGATGAATGGTTGCTGGTAATGGGCAATGTAGATATTACATTAAAGATCACCCCCCCCACCCAAATTAGCAGGTATTCTGTCTATAATGGAGTGGTATGGAAATGTAGAAGGGACCCCAAACTTTGGACCGGTGGTGTATATATATATATATATATATATATATATATATATATATATATATGCAGTGTATATATGCCAGTAAGTTATTGTAAATTACATTACAGTGCATATTTCCCTCTGTTCATGTACTGGTACTGGAAATGTTTTTGGACGTATTATACTTTCATTCTTGTGGAATACTTGTTATATATACACATATATATATGTGTATATATATATATATATATATATATATATATATATATATATATATATATATATGTGTATATATATATATAAATATAAAAATATGGGTCAATGACGTGACGCCTACATTTTCTGTCCGATTGTAGTTTCTTGAGCTTAAAATCTAAAATCTAATGCCAACATTTTGATTTTATACACTTCATATTACTCAGAACTTGAGTAAATATTCCCATCATGATTCTAAGAATTTATTTAATTTAAGGTTTTTCACAGTCGCACCACATGACATTTTTTATGGTCATGGCCAATTCATGTGCGTGAAAAAAATACTAAAACCACTTAATAAACATGTTAAACATAGATTCATGCATAACTGACACTGTGTATGTTCGAAAAAATACAATAGAAACTATTGTTAATTATATTTTAAAATTTGCCTCTTGAAAATCCTTATACGTCATTGACCCATATATGTATATATATTGTGATGGTTAAATTGGCCAACCTTGCTGTTTATGAATTGTAATGCATTGCTTAGAGACAGCGTGTTTTGGAGCTCATGTTCATCAGGTGAGAGTGTGTGGGTCTCTGCAGAGAGAGATTACAGCGCTGAAGCCTCTCCACCGGCGCCGTGTTGGCAGAGGAATCAGACGCCGGGCCGCTGCCAGCCTCGTGGCAGGCGTTCAGCTCGGTGGTACCGGCCCACCGAGGTCCTCAGTCCACAGGCGGCGTCCTCCCTCCCCTCCATCGCTGCTTTCCTCCCACAGCGAGAAACTGTGAGAGGACATCTTTATTAACAGATTCACAGTGAAACGCTGAATATTCCTCCATCATTACTGCCTGCCCCATGCATTGGTGGCTAAGTGACAACAGTCTGTGAATTTTTGGGAGGGAGGGGGGCTATTTGGGCTGTTGTTGCCGCTGACAGACTCAGATTATTATTCTAAGTGTGTGACAACATTATGGGATGGATCCCTACAGAGATAGACCTTTTAGTTAAAGAGGAAGATCCTTTTAGTTTAACATGAAACAGAAATCACCATCACCAAACCCACCAGACTCCATGTAAATAATCACTACTTTTAGCATGTATAGAGCAGCATATCTCCACCAGACTCCATGTAAATAATCACTACTTTTAGCATGTATAGAGCAGCATATCTCCACCAGACTCCATGTAAATAATCACTACTTTTAGCGTGTATAGAGCAGCATATCTCCACCAGACTCCATGTAAATAATCACTACTTTTAGCGTGTTATAAATTATTTTTATTATAATTATAATAATCTGATCAGGTTGATCTTGTACTGATGTGTGCAGTAAGATCCCGACGGTGTCCCAGTGTGTGTGTGTGTGTGTGTGTGTGTGTGTGTGTGTCCTCTCAGGGCCATTAGTCCCACTAAAGACTCCCACTGGTGACCAGTGGAGGTTTACAGTCACACTGGGAACCTGTCAGCTTCAATCGCTCACAATCAGTGACTGACACGTTGCTCCCCCGCTCCGCCTTCCTCCCCCAGGAGAGGATGGAGATGGAGCGATGTCGGGGGAGGTTACAGGAGGAAATGGATCACACACACACACACACACACACACACACACACACATTCACACACACACACACACACACCTGCCTGCAGCCTGGCCGGATTGAAGCAGGAATTAACGACTGGATGGACCAGATAATGAATAAAGAGAAAAAAGGAGGAGAAGGAGGCGGTGAAGGGGGGGTATCACCTCCTGAGGAGTACTGAGGAGGGTTTGGGGGGGTTTGACCTTCCCTGGCAGCGATGAGGAGGGAGGAGCTCGCCCTCAGATTATGCAAATGAGGCGTCGTTTTGATCCAAAACAAGCCGGACTGGCCGCTAATGTTACTCCAGTCGTTAAAGGGCGAGACTCCCTGCAAGAAATACCAGGAGGGGGGTGGGGGTGGGGGGGGCAAGGAGCAAGGGAGTCTGGGTAATGAGTGGCACTGGTGCGGGCAGATCCTCCAGCATTATACATTATCATATTTCCACGTAATTAGTTGGTTTTTCCACATGAAAAGAGGAAGCGGCTCGACGGTGCGTTCACTGCCGCGAGGACAGCCGCCCGCTCGTCGTCTTCCTCTCGTAAGCAGGCGATGACCTCTGACCTTTCTTCTCAGATCACCGACCCACACACACACACACACACACACACACACACACACACACACACACACACACACACACACACACACTGTCATCAACCTATAAACAGTGATGGAGTCCATGGATCTGATTGGATTGTGAACGCCGGCTGGCGGGGCCTTCAGGAGCCTCCGGAGCGGTCGGATTTCTGATTTCAGTATCACAAACAAAGAAGACATTGAGCAGGACACACAACCAAAACACACATGATATCAGCCCTCGTGTTGTCTTCCCGTGAAAATCAACACTTTTGTTGGCGCTTTCCATCGATGTTTTTAACTTTTTCTCACGTTTGTGAATTGTTCAACATTTTTGACGCTTTTTTTCAGTTTTCAACACTACGTAACACTAACTTATTAACTTTAGTTTTATTTAATTTTGGAATTTATGGTCAATAAACCTCATTTATAGGAAATTATACCTAATGTTTGAGTTAGAAAAGCAGAAATTAGGAATTATTGAGACTAAAATTAAAGGAATGGATGTTGATGATAATCACAGACTGGAATATGTCAACTTTTACTCAATACTATTTCAAAAACACTTCCATTTGTTTTACAATGCTATAAAATTGAATAAGACGCCCCAAAATTAATGAAAGTAGAGATTTGTACTTGGCAAAGAGCGTTGGGTGGAATCAATCATGTTATTTTGGGGAATTAAAAAGAACATTGGTATAGGACAACATGAGGATAACATGAGGACAACATGAGGACAACATGAGGACAACATGAGGACAACATGGGGACAACATGGGGACAACATGGGGACAACATGAAGACAACATGAGGACAACATGAGGACAACATGAAGACAACATGAGGACAACATGAGGATAACATGAGGACAACATGAGGACAACATGAGGACAACATGAGGACAACATGGGGACAACATGGGGACAACATGGGGACAACATGAAGACAACATGAGGACAACATGAGGACAACATGAAGACAACATGAGGACAACATGAGGGCAACTTGAGGACAACATGGGGACAACATGAGGAC
>CM057245.1:31400976-31423476 GCA_029931835.1 Etheostoma nigrum
GGGTCTGTGATACTCAGAGCTCAGACCTGAAGAGGGACGGGTCTGTGATACTCAGAGATCAGACCTGAAGAGGGACGGGTCTGTGATACTCAGAGATCAGACCTGAAGAGGGACGGGTCTGTGATACTCAGAGCTCAGACCTGAAGAGGGACGGGTCTGTGATACTCAGAGATCAGACCTGAAAAGGGACGGGTCTGTGATACTCAGAGATCAGACCTTAAGAGGGACGGGTCTGTGATACTCAGAGATCAGACCTGAAGAGGGACGGGTCTGTGATACTCAGAGATCAGACCTTAAGAGGGACGGGTCTGTGATACTCAGAGCTCAGACCTGAAGAGGGACGGGTCTGTGATACTCAGAGATCAGACCTGAAGAGGGACGGGTCTGTGATACTCAGAGCTCAGACCTGAAGAGGGACGGGTCTGTGATACTCAGAGCTCAGACCTGAAGAGGGACGGGTCTGTGATACTCAGAGCTCAGACCTGAAGAGGGACGGTTCTGTGATACTCAGAGCTCAGACCTGAAGAGGGACGGGTCTGTGATACTCAGAGCTCAGACCTGAAGAGGGACGGGTCTGTGATACTCAGAGCTCAGACCTGAAGAGGGACGGGTCTGTGATACTCAGAGCTCAGACCTGAAGCCGGGGAAATGCACCTGGGATGGATCGTGAAAATAATGTTCTCAGTTTGCGACAATTAGAAACTTCCACAGACAGGGAGCGCTCTAGAACCCCCCCACAGTCTCTGAAGACACAACTAGTCCATCACGAGCGGCTCAACAGGTAGATCTATATCTATAGATCTATATCTATAGATATAGATCTATAGATATAGATCTATATCTATAGATCTATATCTATAGATATAGATCTATAGATATAGATCTATAGACAAACTCATCTTTCAGAAATGTGACCGACCGGGTTGACACTTCAGAGACATCGGGGGGGTGTCTCACGGCCGATGCGTGAGAGTCGGCAGCCCTGCACACACACACTAAAACACACACATTCAGTCAAACACACAAATGCACAAACACACACACACACACACACGTATACACACATATACACTCAAACACACAAAAGCACACACACACACACACACATCGTGCATCAACGGTAGTGAAAGCTGTAGAAACCTACAGTTATTATCATTATCATTAGCATTAGCATTAGCATTAGCATTAGCACTGTGTGTTGGTGGAGTTTAAAGCCCAGGACTTCGCCTTCCAGGCAGCACAGCGATGGGGACCGGACCAAAACCTAGCAGGGTAGATGTTGTTGAGTGTTCTCAACACATCTATTATACATACATGAGGGGGGAGGGACAGGGAGGGGGAGACAGGGAGGGACAGGGAGGGACAGGGAGGGACAGGGATGGGGGGGAGGGGGTTGACAGATGTTGCCAGAGAGGCTGGTTGCTGTTCTCAGTTGAATAGTTAACTCAGTTTAAATGAAACACGTTTCATTTATTCATTCACCGTTTATAATATATCTGCTGGTGAGGTGGAACACACACACACACACACACACACACACACACACACACACACACACACACACACACACACACACACACACACAGACACATTTTTTATATTTTTTATTTATATTTTTTATATTTATTTTTATATTTGTTATATTGTTATATTTTTGTATTTTTATATTTATTATTATATTTTTTATATTTTTATATATTTATATTTTGTATATTTTTATATAAGTCTCCCTAACGTCCTGATTCCCTCGGTAAACACTGGAGTGTTTAGGAGAGGACAAACTGGCTAATGGCGCTAATTAACAGCTCTTATTAATGAGTGTGTTTCTCTGGCGACAGCAGAAAGTCCCCGATGAAATTAACTGCTATTAATCTACGCTAACCCACCCACACACACACACACACACACACACACACACACACACACACACACACACACACACACACACAGAGACACACACACACACACACACACACACACAGAGACACACACACACACCCACACACACACACACACACACACACACACAGAGACACACACACACACACACACACACACACACACACAGAGACACACACACACACACACACACACACACACACACACACACACACACAGAGACACACACACACACACACACACACACACACACACAGAGACACACACACACACACACACACACACACACACACAGAGCACACACACACACACACACACACACACACACACAGAGACACACACACACACACACACACTGTCACAGCAGTTAGCATGGGGCGCTAATCACCCAGGGGCCGCCATATTGTCGTCACGGCGACCAGGTGGTGCTGGTCACCGTGACGACTGGTGACCCTGCAGGCCGGAGCCGCCGAGACTCGGTCTGACGTCGCGGTTTACGACATCTTTTTGTCATTTTTGTCGCTTTTCCAACGTCTCCCGTGCAGCGAGTGTTTCACTGTAAGTAGTACAAAACTAGTAAGGTGGTGTTGGTGGAAACTAAAAAAAAAGTCTGAAAAAGGGACGAAAATGTCAAATTTTGTCCCTTTTTGACCCGAGAGGACAAAAATCTTTCGAGCTAATATTACAACAAAGAGCTGATGTCCCCGATAACGTCTCTTCTTGCACATTTTGAGATTTTTTAAGGATGATTTTGCTACTTTTTATACCAAAAATCCTGAAATGTGACTTGTTTGTCACAATAAATGTCAATTTTTTGTCCCTTTTTGCCCCTGGAGGACAACACAATCTTTATTAGTCAAAATAATCCATAATTTCTTCTTTTTTAACTCTAATATTAGGTATAATTCTATATAAATGAGGGTTATTGACCATGAATTCCAAAAAGTAGTAAAACTAGTAAGGTGGTGTTAGTGGAAACTAAAAAAAAAGTCTGAAAAATGGACGAAAATGTAAAATTTTGTCCCTTTTTTGACCTGGGAGGACAACACGAGGGACATTCTCAGAACAAAAAAAATAAAGTCATCTCTTTTTATTGTTGTCTTTTCTGTGACGTCTTTGTTATTTTTACAATGTCTTCCTGCTACTCATAGTTGGACGCAATCGTCCAGAGGACCGCGTTGGACAGATTGGTCTTTATTGTCCCCCAGAGGAGACATTCGTCCTCAATTGGCGACACATCCCGCATGCACACGCACAATAAACACACAGAACATAGTCATACATTATCTCAACCAATGCTTCAATGAACATCTAATACCCATACAAAATACCCCCCCCCCTGCACCCCCCCCCGCCCAGTGTCCCCCACACTCACAGATAACCCACAGCACCCCCCCCCCCCCGTATTGAACCCAATGTGGATGTTTATTGCACATTTCCCCATTAACTCACACAGAAGTCAAACATTTCTGTATTACACACACATAGTAGTCACACATGCAGAGAGAGCGTTACAGGGCTCTGTCTGTGTTGTTTTGGGCAGTATGGTTGATATAAACCATATTTTGGGCAGTATGGTTGATATTGATAATAGTCAATATTGGGTTATCTAAAAAGGCAGTTGGATGGATCTGTAATTATCTCACTGATAGGTCCCAGTGTGTTAAATCAGATAATATTTGTTCTAATATTCTTTCCTTAACTAAAGGAGTGCCCCAAGGCTCTGTTCTGGGGCCACTTTTATTTACTATCTATGTGAACAATGTTGGTCAGGGTCTTATGCATACTAATTACCATTTTTATGCTGATGATATGGTTATCTACAGATTTGCAAAAACTCTTAGTGCCTGTGTCTTTACATTACAAAACGCCTTCAACAAAGTTCAGAATATGTTTTTACAACTGGATCTTACTTTAAATGCAAATAAGAGCAAGTTGATGATATTCTCAAAAGCAAAGAGCAATCTGCACATAAATCCTTTAATTGTCACTCTTCAAGGGGCAGAAATGGAAAGAGTTACATCTTTTAAATATCTAGGTATTTTAATTGATGACAGTCTTAGTTTTAAAGGACATGTTGAACAATTGGTTAAGAAACTGAGACTGAAAATTGGCTTTTACTTTAGAAATAGGCTATGTTTCTCCTTTAATGCAAAAAGGAAACTTGTAGCTGCAACATTTACACCCATTCTGGATTATGGTGACCTCATTTATATGAATGCTCCAACCCAAGTATTGAAACTACTGGACTCTGTTTATCATGCCGCACTGAGGTTTATCCCAAATTGTAAGCCTCACACACACCACTGTGAACTTTACACACGTGTGGGCTGGCCAGCATTGGAGAATCGTAGACTCAATCATTGGTATATGTTCATTTATAAGGGTATTCTGCGTCTGCTCCCCTCATATCTGTGTGAATATATTCCACCAAAAGCGGCTAGACTGTATTCTTTACGCTCACAAGACTTACTGCTACTGTCTGTACCAAGTGTCCGCACACAAGTTGGTAAGATGGCATTTCACTATTCTGCCCCCATAACATGGAACAATCTACAAAAGTTCTGGAAATTAAAGGAAGTGGTTGCAATTGGCCAGTTTAAACTCTTGCTCAAAGGTTTGGAAATGAAATCTATGGTTTGCAAATGTTTTACATAGGCTAGTCTTATGAAATTGTTATGAAATTTGTCTGTAATGTTGGGAATTGTTGTGATCTGTACCGCTGTCTTGCCCAGGACTCCCTTGAAAAAGAGATTAGTAATCTCAATGGGATTTTCCTGGTTAAATAAAGGTTAAATAATAGGGCAGTATGGTTGATATAAACCATATTTTGGGCAGTATGGTTGATATAAACCATATTTTGGGCAGTTGATATAAACCATATTTTGGGCAGTATGGTTGATATAAAACCATATTTTGGGCAGTATGGTTGATATAAACCATATTTTGGGCAGTATGGTTGATATAAACCATATTTTGGGCAGTTGATATAAACCATATTTTGGGCAGTATGGTTGATATAAACCATATTTTGGGTTGATATAAACCCATATTTTGGGCAGTATGGTTGATATAAAACCATATTTTGGGCAGTATGGTTGATATAAACCATATTTTGGGCAGTATGGTTGATATAAACCATATTTTGGGCAGTATGGTTGATATAAACCATATTTTGGGCAGTATGGTTGATATAAACCATATTTTGGGCAGTTGATATAAACCATATTTTGGGCAGTATGGTTGATATAAACCATATTTTGGGCAGTTGATATAAACCATATTTTGGGCAGTATGGTTGATATAAACCATATTTTGGGCAGTTGATATAAACCATATTTTGGGCAGTATGGTTGATATAAACCATATTTTGGGCAGTATGGTTGATATAAACCATATTTTGGGCAGTTGATATAAACCATATTTTGGGCAGTATGGTTGATATAAACCATATTTTGGGCAGTATGGTTGATATAAACCATATTTTGGGCAGTATGGTTGATATAAACCATATTTTGGGCAGTTGATATAAACCATATTTTGGGCAGTATGGTTGATATAAACCATATTTTGGGCAGTATGGTTGATATAAACCATATTTTGGGCAGTATGGTTGATATAAACCATATTTTGGGCAGTTGATATAAACCATATTTTGGGCAGTATGGTTGATATAAACCATATTTTGGGCAGTATGGTTGATATAAACCCATATTTTGGGCAGTTGATATAAACCATATTTTGGGCAGTATGGTTGATATAAACCATATTTTGGGCAGTATGGTTGATATAAACCCATATTTTGGGCAGTATGGTTGATATAAACCCATATTTTGGGCAGTATGGTTGATATACAACCATATTTTGGGCAGTATGGTTGATATAAAACCATATTTTGGGCAGTATGGTTGATATAAACCATATTTTGGGCAGTATGGTTGATATAAAACATATTTTGGGCAGTTGATATAAACCATATTTTGGGCAGTATGGTTGATATAAACCATATTTTGGGCAGTATGGTTGATATAAACCCATATTTTGGGCAGTATGGTTGATATAAACCCATATTTTGGGCAGTATGGTTGATATAAACCCATATTTTGGGCAGTATGGTTGATATAAAACCATATTTTGGGCAGTATGGTTGATATAAACCATATTTTGGGCAGTATGGTTGATATAAACCATATTTTGGGCAGTATGGTTGATATAAACCATATTTTGGGCAGTTGATATAAACCATATTTTGGGCAGTATGGTTGATATAAACCATATTTTGGGCAGTTGATATAAACCATATTTTGGGCAGTATGGTTGATATAAACCCATATTTTGGGCAGTATGGTTGATATAAACCATATTTTGGGCAGTATGGTTGATATAAACCATATTTTGGGCAGTATGGTTGATATAAACCCATATTTTGGGCAGTATGGTTGATATAAACCCATATTTTGGGCAGTATGGTTGATATAAAACCATATTTTGGGCAGTATGGTTGATATAAACCATATTTTGGGCAGTATGGTTGATATAAACCCATATTTTGGGCAGTATGGTTGATATAAACCCATATTTTGGGCAGTATGGTTGATATAAAACCATATTTTGGGCAGTATGGTTGATATAAACCATATTTTGGGCAGTATGGTTGATATCAACCATATTTTGGGCAGTATGGTTGATATAAACCCATATTTTGGGCAGTATGGTTGATATAAACCCATATTTTGGGCAGTATGGTTGATATAAACCATATTTTGGGCAGTATGGTTGATATAAAACCATATTTTGGGCAGTATGGTTGATATAAACCATATTTTGGGCAGTATGGTTGATATAAACCCATATTTTGGGCAGTATGGTTGATATAAACCCATATTTTGGGCAGTATGGTTGATATAAACCCATATTTTGGGCAGTATGGTTGATATAAACCCATATTTTGGGCAGTATGGTTGATATAAAACCATATTTTGGGCAGTTGATATAAACCATATTTTGGGCAGTATGGTTGATATAAACCATATTTTGGGCAGTATGGTTGATATAAACCATATTTTGGGCAGTATGGTTGATATAAACCATATTTTGGGCAGTATGGTTGATACCCTTTACGTTGGCCTCAGTCAGTCATCAATTTCTCGTCTCCAACTTGTGCAGAACGCTGCTGCCCGATTTTTAACAAACACGTCCAGACGTGAACACATTACCCCTGTGTTGTCGTCACTCCACTGGCTTCCAGTCCGTTTCAGAATTGATTTTAAACTCCTGCTGTTTGTTTTCAACGCCATTTATGGCTTGGCCCCCTCTTACTTGTCTGAGATTTTAACTTTTCGCAATTGTGGCAGAGCCTTGCGCTCCTCGGGTCAGCTTCTGTTAGAGGTCCCGAGGTCAAGACTTAAACAGGGGGGCGATCGCTGCTCCCAGACTGGGGACCAAACTACCCCCTGACATCCGCACCACTACTGACCTCAACCTTTTTAAAACGAAGCTTAAGACCCACTTTTTTAAATTAGCATTTAATTCTGACTAGGACAATACTGTCTCTTAGGTGTCCTCCTTCTGTCTGCTCCTTTCTATGTATTTCTGGAAGGCTTTTAATGTCCTGCAGCGCTGCACCACTACAGCACTTTTAACTGTATCTGTTTGTTCGACATGTGTTTTGTATTGTTTTATGGCTTTGTTGTAAAGCAGTTTGGGTACCTTTCGGCTATTGTAAAGGGCTATACAAATAAACTTGATTGATTGATTGATTGATAAACCCATATTTTGGGCAGTATGGTTGATATAAACCATATTTTGGGCAGTATGGTTGATATAAACCATATTTTGGGCAGTATGGTTGATATAAACCATATTTTGGGCAGTATGGTTGATATAAACCATATTTTGGGCAGTATGGTTGATATAAACCCATATTTTGGGCAGTTGATATAAACCATATTTTGGGCAGTATGGTTGATATAAACCATACTTGTGATGTAGAAACCCTGAAAGCGGGTCCGATCTGACCGGAGGAGACCAGGGGGGTTAAGTGTTTGGATCTGGAGGACTTCTGTCCACATCTACATCGGGGGGAGTATTTGCCCCTGCGGGGGGGAACACCGACGCCAACATGCAGCCGTGGCTCGGCTCCACATCCCATTTTAATATTTTAGAGGCGGCCCGCAGCCACGAATACTTTAACACTCCTCAGATTCCCTGCTTCCTCTCAGCTGAGCAGCTTCCTGTCGGACGTCTCACCAAAAACCTGCTCGTCTGAGTTAGAGCGACGAACTAAAGCATAATGAGGTTATGAAAATGTGTTCACATGAATATTTAAATCCCCTCTTGAATCCGTCAACTTGTGTTTTTTATGAGCCAAAGGTATCCGTAAAGTGTCCATCATATAAGGTCTAATATGATCCCTTTTTAAAGCATTTCTATATCAGAAATTTGGGTTTCTTTCACACTAATCGTCCAATAAAGTAACAAGGATGGTTCCCAACAACGCTCCTCACATGTTACATTAATAATCAGCTCACTGCTGTCACTGGGTTTGGGTTGTTGTCAATTTTATAACATTTGGAGAAGAAATAATTGGTTAAAGAACTTTAAAAAAAAAGAAAAATGTCAATAAAAGTGACTAAAATGTGAAAAGATGTTGAAAAAAATAACAAAAATGACCAAATGTAAAAAAAATGCTTTCAAAATTTGCAGAAAAAAACACAAACATTTCAAAAGGCTCAGAAGTCGACAAATGTTGAAAAAAAAGAGAGAAAATGTCAATAATAGAGACTAAAATGTGAATAGATGTCGAAAAATGTAAAAAATGTAAAAAAATGTTTAAAAAAAATTAAAATTTAAAAATTTGGAGAAAAACCCACAAAAACTCCACAAGGCTCAGAAAAAGTCGACAAGCGTTGAAAAAGTGACAAAAATGTGAAAATATGTCAAAAAAATGTGAAAAAGACGTCAAAAAAAGTAACAAAAATTACCAAATGTAAAAAAAAAGCTTTCAAAATTTGCAGAAAAAAACATGAAAATTTCAAAAAGCTCCGAAAACGTCAACAAACGTTTAAAAGAAAAATGTCAATAAAAGTGACTCAAATGTGAACAAATGTCAAATGAAGTGACAAAAATGTGAAAAGATGTTGAAAAAAGTAACAAAAATACCAAAAAAGCTTAAAAAATTTGGGGAAAATCCCACGAAAATGTCAAAAGTCTCAGAAAAAGTTGACAAACGTTCGGGGGAAGACACAAAAGGGTCGAAAAAGACGACGATAACCACTAATTTCATTGGATTTGGTGTTTTTGGTCAATTTTATTGAATTTGGAGAAAAAACTATTGGTAAAAGAATTTTTAAAAAGTGTAAAAAAGAGAAAAAAAGTCAATAAAAGTGACTAAAATGTTAAAGAAAAGCTTTAAAAATTCAAGGATTTATGCAACAATCACAAAAAAACTGTTTTTGTCAATTTTATAACAATTGGAGAAGAAGCTATTGGTAAAAAAAACTTTAAAAAGTGTAAAAAAGAGAGAAAAATCTCAAATAAAGTGAGTAAATGTGAACAAATGTCAAATAAAGTGAGAAAAATGTGAAACTATGTTGAAAAAAGTGACAAAAATGTAAAAAAATATGTCAATAAAAGTGACAAAAATGTAAACAAATGTCAATAAAAGTGACAAAAATGTAAAAAAATTGTCAATAAAAATGACAAAAATGTAAACAAATGTCAATAAAAGTGACAAAAATGTAAAAAAATTGTCAATAAAAATGACAAAAATGTAAAAAAAATGTCAATAAAAGTGACAAAAATGTAAAAAAAATGTCAATAAAAGTGACAAAAATGTAAAAAAAAATTCAATAAAAGTGACAAAAATGTCAATAAAAGTGACTAAAATGTGAAACGATGTCGAAAAAAGTGACAAAAATTACCAAAAAATCCCAAAAATTTCAAAAAGTCTCAGAAAAACTCGACAAACGTTGAAAAAGTGACAAAATCATCGGAGGAGAAGACGCAGAAGGGTCGGAGAAGAGGACGTAACGTTGATAAAAGGGTTTTATTTGACACTCTGCAGCTGCACGGCGCCCCCCCCCCTCCGCTGGACCACTCTGGCGTTAAACCGGTTCCCGTGGCGACGTGATTCCCAGTGGCAGGAGGCTCGGGCGCGCTGAGGGCCGATCACATTAATTATGATAAACAGCAGTTAGAGCGGGGGGGGGGTCGGGGGGGCCGGGGGGGTTCAGATCACGCGCCCAGTCAGCCGGGACGCTCAGGTCCAGATCTTCATAAAAACAGGGTTGGAGGGCAGAGAAGAAGAAGGGAAGCGGGGTGGCGTGTTCCAGATTGTTTCATGGAAATAAAGATGCAAAACAACGTGATTTACATACAGAAAGCTGGGGGGGGGGGGTTGGGAACCGGGGGGTCGCAGGTTCAAGTCCACATACAGGGGGGAGGGTCGCAGGTTCAAGTCCACATACAGGGGGGAGGGTTGCAGGTTCAAGTCCACATACAGTTCTGTATGAATCTACATACAGAAAGCAGCAGCTTAGTCCGTATGGAGTTAGGTTGGGATCCGGGGGGTCGCTGGTTCAAGTCCCTGTACGGACCAAAGTAGGGTGGAGCACCACAGGAAGTCCTTCCTTCTTGTGTCTGACACACACACACACACACACACACACACACACACACACACACAGTGAGTTCAAACTGGACAATATCATCTGTATTGTGCAATAACACCGGCTTAAATTATAATTAACATTAAATTATGATTAACATTAAATTATGATGTAAAATACTCTGCTACTATTTATTCATTATTACTGTTCACCAATGTTCCTTAATAATAATAATAATAATAATAATAATAATAATAATACTAATGTATACTTTATTAATCCCACAAGGGGAAATTACAAGTTACACACACACACAAAGCTGGGTTGGGAAAACCAGAGGGTTGCTGGTTCAAGTCCCCGTTACTTTTTTATATTTCTGTACTGTACATATATATATATATATATATATATATATATAATGGAGAGATGTCAGATGGAAAGGGGCTGTTGGGGGTTCGGTGCCTTGCTCAAGAGCACCTTGCCGTGCCCAGGAGGTCAACAAACTCCAGTCCACACTCCAGACTGTAGTCTGTACTGGGACTTGAACCAGCGACCCTCTGGTTCCCACCCCAACCCCCTACAGTCTGAGCTACTACCTTAATTATGTAAATACTGCACATATCCTCACTCCTTATATTCCTCTATTTATATTTCTACTCTGATATTTATATATAAATTATATATATATATATTTATGTACTTCTTGCAGCTGTAACACAGATTTATTAAAGTACTTCGGACTCTAATTACATGTTAGTGTCCCGTAGATCTCGGCCGTCTTTAGGGATGATAAATGCAGAATGAGGGCGCGCACCGGCCCATCCAGAATGAGGCTCCTGCTCCCTGCTGAGGAATGAAGACATTAATTGAAAATGGAGACTACAGGAGATCCCAACATGAGACTGAGGGCCGTGCCAGCCGGGGGAAGGGCTGGGAGAAAAATGAGACGCTGGAAGGAAAGAGGGAAGGAGGGAGGGAGGGGGGAGGGGGGAGGGAGAGGAGGGAGGGAGGGAGGGAGGGAGGGAGGGGAGGGAGGGAGGGAGCTAATGTGTAGCTGAATAACTGTTAATGTTATGTACCAATATTTAGACTAAAATTAAAGGAATGGATGTTGATGATAATCACAGACTGGAATATGTCAACTTTTACTCAATACTATTTCAAAAACACTTCCATTTGTTTTACAATGCTATAAAATTGAATAAGACGCCCCAAAATTAATGAAAGTAGAGATTTGTACTTGGCAAAGAGCGTTGGGTGGAATCAATCATGTTATTTTGGGGAATTAAAAATGAGGCCGCCACGCATGCAGCCGGTGTGCAGGAGGCCTAATCGCTGCTTGAATAAACAACCTATGGGAGCGTTTTTTTGGGAGAGATCATGTGATCATGAGGTCATGAGGTCATGTGTGAAAACGAATGTCAGACTCTGGCATTGAGCCAGACTGGGTTGGAAAAGAAGGGGGCGGAGGCTGGTCCAGGGGGCAGAGGCTGGTCCAGGTGGTGGAGGCTAGTCCAGGTGGTGGAGGCTAGTCCAGGTGGTGGAGGCTAGTCCAGGTGGCGGAGGCTGGTCCAGGTAGCGGAGGCTAGTCCAGGTGGCGGAGGCTAGTCCAGGTGGTGGAGGCTGGTCCAGGTAGCGGAGGCTAGTCCAGGTGGCGGAGGCTAGTCCAGGTGGCGGAGGCTGGTCCAGGTGGCGGAGGCTAGTCCAGGTGGCGGAGGCTGGTCCAGGTGGCTGAGGCTAGTCCAGGTGGTGGAGGCTGGTCCAGGTAGCGGAGGCTAGTCCAGGTAGCGGAAGCTAGTCCAGGTGGTGGAGGCTGGTCCAGGTGGCGGAGGCTAGTGGCAGAGGCTAGTCCAGGTGGCGGAGGCTATTTTAGGTGGCGGAGGCTATTTCAGGTGGCGGAGGCTAGTCCAGGTGGTGGAGGCTGGTCCAGGTAGCGGAGGCTAGTCCAGGTGGCAGAGGCTAGTCCAGGTGGCGGAGGCTAGTCCAGGTGGTGGAGGCTGGTCCAGGTAGCGGAGGCTAGTCCAGGTGGCGGAGGCTAGTGGCAGAGGCTAGTCCAGGTGGCGGAGGCTAGTCCAGGTGGTGGAGGCTGGTCCAGGTGGCGGAGGCTAGTGGCAGAGGCTAGTCCAGGTGGCGGAGGCTATTTCAGGTGGCGGAGGCTAGTCCAGGTGGTGGAGGCTGGTCCAGGTAGCGGAGGCTAGTCCAGGTGGCGGAGGCTAGTCCAGGTGGCGGAGGCTAGTGGCAGAGGCTAGTCCAGGTGGCGGAGGCTAGTCCAGGTGGTGGAGGCTGGTCCAGGTAGCGGAGGCTAGTCCAGGTAGCGGAGGCTGGTCCAGGTGGCGGAGGCTAGTGGCAGAGGCTAGTCCAGGTGGCGGAGGCTAGTCCAGGTGGCGGAGGCTAGTCCAGGTGGTGGAGGCTGGTCCAGGTATCGGAGGCTAGTCCAGGTGGCGGAGACTAGTCCAGGTGGCGGAGGCTAGTCCAGGTGGCGGAGGCTAGTGGCAGAGGCTAGTCCAGGTGGCGGAGGCTAGTCCAGGTGGTGGAGGCTGGTCCAGGTGGCGGAGGCTAGTGGCAGAGGCTAGTCCAGGTGGCGGAGGCTATTTTAGGTGGCGGAGGCTATTCCAGGTGGCGGAGGCTAGTCCAGGTGGTGGAGGCTGGTCCAGGTAGCGGAGGCTAGTCCAGGTGGCGGAGGCTAGTCCAGGTGGCGGAGGCTAGTCCAGGTGGTGGAGGCTGGTCCAGGTAGCGGAGGCTAGTCCAGGTGGCGGAGGCTAGTGGCAGAGGCTAGTCCAGGTGGCGGAGGCTAGTCCAGGTGGTGGAGGCTGGTCCAGGTGGCGGAGGCTAGTGGCAGAGGCTAGTCCAGGTGGCGGAGGCTAGTCCAGGTGGTGGAGGCTGGTCCAGGTGGCGGAGGCTAGTGGCAGAGGCTAGTCCAGGTGGCGGAGGCTAGTCCAGGTGGTGGAGGCTGGTCCAGGTGGTGGAGGCTGGTCCAGGTAGCGGAGGCTAGTCCAGGTGGCGGAGGCTAGTCCAGGTGGCGGAGGCTAGTCCAGGTGGCGGAGGCTAGTGGCAGAGGCTAGTCCAGGTGGCGGAGGCTAGTCCAGGTGGTGGAGGCTGGTCCAGGTGGCGGAGGCTAGTGGCAGAGGCTAGTCCAGGTGGCGGAGGCTAGTCCAGGTGGTGGAGGCTGGTCCAGGTAGCGGAGGCTAGTCCAGGTGGCGGAGGCTAGTCCAGGTGGCGGAGGCTGGTCCAGGTGGCGGAGGCTAGTCCAGGTGGCGGAGGCTAGTGGCAGAGGCTAGTCCAGGTGGCGGAGGCTATTTCAGGTGGCGGAGGCTAGTCCAGGTGGCGGAGACTAGTGGCAGAGGCTAGTCCAGGTGGCGGAGGCTATTTCAGGTGGCGGAGGCTAGTCCAGGTGGTGGAGGCTGGTCCAGGTAGCGGAGGCTAGTCCAGGTGGCGGAGGCTGGTCCAGGTGGCGGAGTGCGAGCCGCCGGCCTCCACCAAATCAGCAGATGAAAGCCAGCCAACCGCCGCGGCCGCCTCCAGAGGGACGTTTCTAAAGGTGGGGGGGGGGGGTAAAGTGAGCTTTCAGGCTCCCTACCCCACCCAGGGGAGAGCGGGTATCCTGTGAACTTCAGTTCCAGTCTCTAATCTGCAGTCACAACAATGGAGGCATTATCCGGAGAAGAGGAAATCTCAGATCCAGCTTTCACCCAACCCCCCCTCCCCACACACACACAGACAGACACACACAGAGATACACACACACACACACACACACACACACACACACACACACACAGACAGACACACACAGAGATACACATACACACACACACACACACACACACACACACAGAGATACACATACACACACACACACACACACACACACACACACACACACACACACACACACACACACACACACACACACACACACACACACAGAGGTACACAGACACACACACACACACCTGCATCTTTCCTGAAGTCCATGCCTATTGCTGCTACACAACCACTATTTTGTAGTCGTAGCACTCTCAAACTCTAACATTTATTTTTGGGATATCTATCTATCTATCTATCTATCTATCTATCTATCTATCTATCTATCTATCTATCTATCTATCTATCTATCTATCTATCTATCCATCTATCTATCCATCTATCTATCTATGCTGTGTTTTTTGGTCCTTTTCCTTCTTCTCGATGCAGTAAACTCTCCGTTTTGCCGAGAGAAATTGTGGAAAAGTGTGTGTTGTGTTGCTGCTGGCTGGATCTCGCCGTGCTGGCAGGACGGGGGGGAGGGTAGTTGGGGGGGGGGGGGGCTGAGAGGGTAGGAACCTCAAAACAACTCAATCACTATTGATTGAAGGGTGTTTTCCACTTGATGTCTCATGCTGACTGAGTGGCATTACACAGCACACAGCCCTGCAAATACACACCTTCAGATACAAACCTTCAGGTACACACCTTCAGGTACACACCTTCAGGTACACACCTTCAGGTACACACGTTCAGATACACACCTTCAGGTACACACCTTCAGATACACACCTTCAGGTACACACGTTCAGATACACACCTTCAGGTACATACCTTCAGATACACACCTTCAGGTACACACCTTCAGATACACACCTTCAGGTACACACCTTCAGATACACACCTTCAGATACAAACCTTCAGGTCCACACCTTCAGGTACACACCTTCAGATACACACCTTCAGGTACACACCTTCAGATACACACCTTCAGATACACACCTTCAGATACACACCTTCAGATACAAACCTTCAGGTCCACACCTTCAGATACACACCTTCAGATACACACCTTCAGGTACACACCTTCAGATACACACCTTCAGGTACACACCTTCAGATACACACTTTCAGGTACACACCTTCATGTACACACCTTCAGATACACACCTTCAGATACACACCTTCAGATACAAACCTTCAGGTCCACACCTTCAGATACACACCTTCAGATACACACCATCAGATACACACCATCAGATACACACCTTCAGATACACACCTTCAGATACAAACCTTCAGGTCCACACCTTCAGGTACACACCTTCAGATACACACCTTCAGATACACACCTTCAGGTCCACACCTTCAGGTACACACCTTCAGATACACACCTTCAGATACACACCTTCAGATACACACCTTCAGATACACACCTTCAGATACACACCATCAGATACACACCTTCAGATACACACCTTCAGATCCACACCTTCAGATACACACCATCAGATACACACCTTCAGGTCCACACCTTCAGGTACACACCTTCAGATACACACCTTCAGGTCCACACCTTCAGATACACACCTTCAGATACAAACCTTCAGGTCCACACCTTCAGGTACACACCTTCAGATACACACCTTCAGATACACACCATCAGATACACACCTTCAGATACACACCTTCAGATCCACACCTTCAGATACACACCTTCAGATACAAACCTTCAGGTCCACACCTTCAGGTACACACCTTCAGATACACACCTTCAGATACACACCATCAGATACACACCTTCAGATACACACCTTCAGATCCACACCTTCAGATACACACCTTCAGATACACACCTTCAGATACACACCTTCAGATACACACCTTCAGGTACACACCTTCAGATACACACCTTCAGATACACACCATCAGATACACACCTTCAGATACACACCTTCAGGTACACACCTTCAGATACACACCTTCAGGTACACACCTTCAGATACACACCTTCAGATACACACCTTCAGATACACACCTTCAGATACACACCTTCAGGTACACACCTTCAGATACACACCTTCAGATACACACCATCAGATACACACCTTCAGATACAAACCTTCAGGTCCACACCTTCAGATACACACCTTCAGATACAAACCTTCAGGTCCACACCTTCAGGTACACACCATCAGATACACACCTTCAGATACACACCTTCAGGTACACACCTTCAGATACACACCTTCAGGTACACACCTTCAGATACACACCTTCAGATACACACCTTCAGATACACACCTTCAGATACACACCTTCAGATACACACCTTCAGATACACACCTTCAGGTACACACCTTCAGATACACACCTTCAGATACACACCTTCAGATCCACACCTTCAGATACACACCTTCAGGTACACACCTTCAGATACACACCTTCAGATACACACCTTCAGATACACACCTTCAGGTACACACCTTCAGGTACAAACCTTCAAATCTTTACTTTCATTAATTTTGGGGCGTCTTATTCAATTTTATAGCATTGTAAAACAAATGGAAGTGTTTTTGAAATAGTATTGAGTAAAAGTTGACATATTCCAGTCTGTGATTATCATCAACATCCATTCCTTTAATTTTAGTCTGAATAATTCCTAATTTCTGCTTTTCTAACTCAAACATTAGGTATAATTTCCTATAAATGAGGTTTGACCATAAATTCCAAAAATAACTGTAAAACTAAAGTTAATAAGTTAGTGGTACGTAGTGTTGAAAAAAGGTCCAAAAATGTAAGAAAAGCATCAACAAAAGTGACTTTCAGTTTTACATGAAGACAACACGAGGGTTATTTCTATTAAAACCCATTTTCTAAGAGAGGAGCCCCTGTAACAGCTGTAAACACTACTTATGTTCAATGGGTTTTATGGTGAGAGGGATGGAGCGATGGAGGGATGGAGGGATGGAGGGGGGGGTTTATGAAAAATAAAAACACAAAATAAAAACACAAAAAATAAATAAAATAAAAATACAAATAAACAATAAAAACACAAAAATAAAAACACAAATATAAAAATAATAAAAACATAAAAAACACAAATAAAAACACGAAAATAAAAACACAAATAAAAAATAAAAACACAAATTAAAATAAACAAATAAAAAAAACACAAAATAAATAAAAAATTATTAAATTAAACACAACGGCTAAAACAAACAGTAATAAGAGAAAACAAAAGAAAAAACATGTACTTTTTATACTGTTGAAAAACCCATTTTCTAAGAGAGGATCCCCTGGAACAGCCTGCCAAACTCTGGGACAACACTCTCTGTTCAATGGGTTTTATGGTGAGAGTTTCGAGAGAGGGATGGATGATGGAGGGATGGAGGGATGGAGGGATGAAGGGAGAACAAGGTGATTTTCTATAAGGACCGAAAATGTGTTATAGAGCCAATAACAATCTGCCAAACTCAGGGAAAACACTTACTAACCCTCATGTTGCCTCGGGTCAAACCGTTGACCTGTTTTCAAAGTTAGTTTTTTTATATCCAAAATAAAGGAAGTCGAAACACGGGTGAAAAATGTTGGAAAAAGATGCAAAATCGATTTAAAAAAAAATCAAAAATACAAAAAAAAAAAGCAACACAACGTTGAGATAAGGGGGAAAAACGGGAAGACAACACGAGGGTTAAAATACTTCTTATTTAGTCCAATATGTTCTTTGCTGAGAGTTTGGAGAGAGGGATGGATGATGGAGGGATGGATGATGGAGGGATGGATGATGGAGGGATGGAGGGATGGAGGGAGGGATGATGGAGGTGGGGGGTCCTGGCTGTCAGAGGACATGAGGAAAAAATAAAAAATAAAAAAAACACAAATAAAAAATAAAAACACAAATAAAAATAATAAAAAAACACAAATAAAAAAAAATAAAGACACAATAATAAAAAAACAAATAAAAAATAAAAAATAACACAAAAATAAAATAAAAAATAAAAACACAAATAAAACAAATAAAAAATAAAAAACTCATATAAAAATAAAACCAAAAATAAAAAAAACAATAAAAAAATAAAAAAAACACTAAAATAAAAACACAAATAAAATAGAAGGGAAGACAACACGAGGGTTAAAATACTTCTTATTTAGTCCAATGTGTTCTTTGCTGAGAGTTTGGAGACAGGGATGGATGATGGAGGGATGGAGGGATGGATGATGGAGGGGGGATGATGGAGGGATGGAGCGGGGGAGGGATGGAGGGATGGAGGGATGGAGGGGGGATGGGGGTGTTGGGGGGGGTCCTGGCTGTCAGAGGACATGAGGATGACAGGCTTGGCTGCCACTCACCGGCCCTCTCTGTGATGGGCTGCGATGTGCCAGGATGGACATCAGCACCGCCGGGGCGTCTCTGGCTCGCAGCCCCGCCTGTCGCCGTGCCAACGCCAACGCACAATGTCTTGTTTTAGGGGAGGAACCGCGGCGCTTTGGCACCGGCGCCGGCCTCCGTGTCATTTGGCTGCCGTTCTACTGTCTCCGGGGCCTTCGAACCGCCTCGGTGTGTTTTTTTCTTCTTCTTTTTCCATATAGCAGGAAAAGGCGGCGAACAAATCACTCCAAAACTTTTAATGTCCGTTGCCAACGTGACCGTCAGCCCTCACGCGGCATAACTGATGAGTGGCTTCTGATAATCCATTAAGACACGGCTAAAGGTCGCGCGGTATAAATAGCCTTGAAGGGCGCCGTGTGGAGTCGTCTGAGGGAAACAAAAGTGAAGAGGACACGCATGAAACTCCTCATGAGTCTGTTTGTCTGCTGGTGGCGGTGGGGGGGGGGGGGACACAGGGACAGACACAGTGACCCGGTCTCCTTGTCCCTTTGAACTCATTCAGAACTACAGCGCGACCAATACAGGGTTTTAAGGCCAATACTGACATGAATATTTGGTTGTTTAAAAATCTGATATTCAGATATATTGGACGATATATATATATTTTTAAAAATCCATGTTACAATGCATGAAGAGATTTCCCTAACATGAGTTATTTGTAGTTATTTATGAGTTCTCACTCAAATAATATGATAATAATTTGTTTTATTGTCACAACAGAACATCAAAATATATTAAAGTTCTGATAAATAAAATGTAGAAAAATACAAAATTAAGATATGAAACTTAAAGTCCTTTGAACAAAAACACATTAACAACAATAATACAACAGGGACGTTGTAGAGCGTCCTCTGGTGGACAGACTATGCAACGCCATCACTAACAGGGACGTTGTAGAGCGTCCTCTGGTGGACAGACTATGCAACGCCATCACTAACAGGGACGTTGTAGAGCGTCCTCTGGTGGACAGACTATGCAACGCCATCACTAACAGGGACGTTGTAGAGCGTCCTCTGGTGGACAGACTATGCAACGCCATCACTAACAGGGACGTTGTAGAGCGTCCTCTGGTGGACAGACTATGCAACGCCATCACTAACAGGGACGTTGTAGAGCGTCCTCTGGTGGACAGACTATGCAACGCCATCACTAACAGGGACGTTGTAGAGCGTCCTCTGGTGGACAGACTATGCAACGCCATCACTAACAGGGACGTTGTAGAGCGTCCTCTGGTGGACAGACTATGCAACGCCATCACTAACAGGGACGTTGTAGAGCGTCCTCTGGTGGACAGACTATGCAACGCCATCACTAACAGGGACGTTGTAGAGCGTCCTCTGGTGGACAGACTATGCAACGCCATCACTAACAGGGACGTTGTAGAGCGTCCTCTGGTGGACAGACTATGCAACGCCATCACTAACAGGGACGTTGTAGAGTGTCCTCTGGTGGACAGACTATGCAACGCCATCGCTAACAGGGACGTTGTAGAGCGTCCTCTGGTGGACAGACTATGCAATTCCATCACTATACTCTATGTATGTGAATGAATGAATGAAGTGCAGTTTGTTGTGTGTTAACGTCTGAACAACAACACAGGAGTTTCACAACCCCCGACCAAACATCTTGGCTCTGAGTGACGGAGAGGCAGATGGTGCTCATGGCTGCCTCTCAACCACCCCCCCCCCCCCACACACACACACACACACACACACACACACACACACACACACACACACACAGCAGCTGGCTGTACAGTGGAGGTGTCAGCTCTGTTGTGCGGAGACTCTCCAGCAGAATATATTAACCCCGGTGGTTCGGTGGAGTCCTCCGAGTCTCTGCAGTGACAGGCTGTTGGACCTGGGAGCCAGGGGAGAATCCTGCTCTCTGATTGGCTCTCAGGTGGCCCCGTTACGTCATGGTTCAGGTCAGCCGATCCAGGTCTAATTTTATTTATAGTGTCAAATTCTAGCACAAGTTATCTCCGGTTACTTACAGATCTAGACCACCGGTTCTCAAACATATGAACTTTTATGTACAATTATTTATTCATTTATATTTATATATATATATACATATATACAGTGAGGAAAATAAGTATTTGAACACGCTGCTATTTTGCAAGTTCTCCCACTTAGAAATCATGGAGGGGTCTGAAATTGTCCTCGTAGGTGCATGTCCACTGTGAGAGACATCATCTAAATAAACATCCAAAAATCACAATGTATGATTTTTTAACTATTTATTTGGATGATACAGCTGCAAATAAGTATTTGAACACCTGTCTATCAGCTAGAATTCTGACCCTCAAAGACCTGTTAGTCTGCCTTCAAAATGTCCACCTCCACTCCATTTATTATCCTAAATTAGATGCACCTGTTTGAGGTCGTTAGCTGCATAAAGACACCTGTCCACCCCATACAATCAGTAAGAATCCAACTACTAACATGGCCAAGACCAAAGAGCTGTCCAAAGACCCTAGGAACAAAACCTGTGTGTGTAACAAGCATAGTGTGTGTTTGTGTGTGCCTGTGTGTGTAACAAGCATAGTGTGTGTCCCTGTGTTACTGACTTTAGAGGTTTTTGTTGGTCAATGGATCACTTCCTGCTGCCTCAAGATATCAATACTCCCAGAATGCACCTGACCACACCTCCCTGTAAGACCATCACGCCCAGAATGCACCTGAACACACCTTTCTGTAAGACCAGCACACCCAGAATGCACCTGAACACACCTCTCTGTAAGACCAGCACCCCCAGAATGCACCTGAACACACCTCCCTGTATGACCAGCACCCCCAGAATGCACCTGAACACACCTCCCTGTAAGACCAGCACGCCCAGAATGCACCTGAACACACCTCTCTGTAAGACCAGCACACCCAGAATGCACCTGAACACACCTTTCTGTAAGACCAGCACACCCAGAATGCACCTGAACACACCTCCCTGTATGACCAGCACCCCCAGAATGCACCTGAACACACCTCCCTGTAAGACCAGCACGCCCAGAATGCACCTGAACACACCTCCCTGTAAGACCAGCACGCCCAGAATGCACCTGAACACACCTCCCTGTAAGACCAGCACACCCAGAATGCACCTGAACACACCTCCCTGTAAGACCAGCACGCCCAGAATGCCCAGAATGCACCTGAACACACCTCCCTGTAAGACCAGCATGCCCAGAATGCACCTGAACACACCTCCCTGTAAGACCAGCACGCCCAGAATGCACCTGAACACACCTCCCTGTAAGACCAGCACACCCAGAATGCACCTGAACACACCTCCCTGTAAGACCAGCACGCCCAGAATGCACCTGAACACACCTCCCTGTAAGACCAGCACGCCCAGAATGCACCTGAACACACCTCCCTGTAAGACCAGCACGCCCAGAATGCACCTGAACACACCTTTCTGTAAGACCAGCACACCCAGAATGCACCTGAACACACCTCCCTGTAAGACCAGCACGCCCAGAATGCACCTGAACACACCTCCCTGTAAGACCAGCACACCCAGAATGCACCTGAACACACCTCCCTGTAAGACCAGCATGCCCAGAATGCATCTGAACACACCTCCCTGTAAGACCAGCATGCCCAGAATGCATCTGAACACACCTCCCTGTAAGACCAGCACGCCCAGAATGCACCTGAACACACCTCCCTGTAAGACCAGCACACCCAGAATGCACCTGAACACACCTCCCTGTAAGACCAGCACACCCAGAATGCACCTGAACACACCTCCCTGTAAGACCAGCACGCCCAGAATGCACCTGAACACACCTCCCTGTAAGACCAGCACGCCCAGAATGCACCTGAACACACCTCTCTGTAAGACCAGCAC
>CM057245.1:31428476-31430976 GCA_029931835.1 Etheostoma nigrum
TACTTATGCCCCTGTATTTTAACATAGGGGGGTGTATACTTATGCCCCTGTATTTTAACATAGGGGGGTGTATACTTATGCCCCCTGTATTTTAACATAGGGGGGTGTATACTTATACCCCTGTATTTTAACATAGGGGGGTGTATACTTATGCCCCTGTATTTTAACATAGGGGGTGTATACTTATGCCCCCTGTATTTTAACATAGGGGGGTGTATACTCATGCCCCTGTATTTTAACATAGGGGGGTGTATCCTTATGCCCCCTGTATTTTAACATAGGGGGGTGTATACTTATGCCCCTGTATTTTAACATAGGGGGGTGTATCCTTATGCCCCCTGTATTTTAACATAGGGGGGTGTATACTTATGCCCCTGTATTTTAACATAGGGGGGTGTATACTTATACCCCCTGTATTTTAACATAGGGGGGTGTATACTTATGCCCCCTGTATTTTAACATAGGGGGGTGTATACTTATACCCCCTGTATTTTAACATAGGGGGGTGTATACTTATGCCCCTGTATTTTAACATAGGGCGGTGTATACTTATACCCCCTGTATTTTAACATAGGGGGGTGTATACTTATGCCCCCTGTATTTTAACATAGGGGGGTGTATACTTATGCCCCCTGTATTTTAACATAGGGGGGTGTATACTTATGCCCCCTGTATTTTAACATAGGGGGGTGTATACTTATGCCCCTGTATTTTAACATAGGGGGGTGTAAACTTATGCCCCTGTATTTTAACATAGGGGGGTGTATCCTTATGCCCCCTGTATTTTAACATAGGGGGGTGTATACTTATGCCCCCTGTATTTTAACATAGGGGGGTGTATACTTATGCCCCCTGTATTTTAACATAGGGGGGTGTATACTTATGCCCCCTGTATTTTAACATAGGGGGGTGTAAACTTATGCCCCTGTATTTTAACATAGGGGGTGTATACTTATGCCCCCTGTATTTTAACATAGGGGGGTGTAAACTTATGCCCCTGTATTTTAACATAGGGGGTGTATACTTATGCCCCCTGTATTTTAACATAGGGGGGTGTAAACTTATGCCCCTGTATTTTAACATAGGGGGTGTATACTTATGCCCCCTGTATTTTAACATAGGGGGGTATACTTATGCCCCTGTATTTTAACATAGGGGGTGTATACTTATGCCCCCTGTATTTTAACATAGGGGGGTGTAAACTTATGCCCCTGTATTTTAACATAGGGGGTGTATACTTATGCCCCCTGTATTTTAACATAGGGGGGGTATACTTATGCCCCCTGTATTTTAACATAGGGGGGTGTAAACTTATGCCCCTGTATTTTAACATAGGGGGTGTATACTTATGCCCCCTGTATTTTAACATAGTTTTTTGCTCTCATCACACGTTACATTTCTTTGATTTATTTATTTCACAATAGAAAAGCAGGTGATGCAGCATCTCCCAGTGAGTACACAGGTTACAGGATACAGGAGAGGAGTGATGTTTGGCTGCTAGAGGAGGAGTTGTTTCAAAGAAATCTATATTTCATATCAGAAATATTAGATTTCTTTCAACCAAATTGCCCAAAAATAACATGGAGGATTCCATATGTTCTTCAGGTAAAATTAATGATTACTTTCATTGAATTTATTTGGTGTTTTATTTAATTTAATTGCATTTGAAATCTTTTTTTTTTTATGGTTTCAAAATATCCGGACTGAACTTTTACATAGCACCAACATCCTCCGATCTTAACTATTAGTCCAAATAATTCATCATTTCTGTCTTTTTAACTTAAAACTTTTCCAAGAATAAGTGTAAAACCTGTTATTAAACCAGCTCAGGTTTTTTTTTAAAGTGGCAAAAGCTGGAAAAAGTGACAAATTAATGAGAAAAAGCGGCAAATAAATCAGAAAAAGTGACAAAAGCATGGGAAAAGTGAGAAATAAATCAGAAAAAGTGAGAAATAAATCAGAAAAAGTGACAAATAAATCAGAAAAAGTGACAAATGTATTTATTTGTTGTGGGTTATTGACCATGGATTCCAACAAGTAAAACTAGTGGTAGTAAGGTGGTGTTAGTCAAATAACATAAATAAATAATGCGTTGAAAATGCGACCTGAGAGGACAACACCAGGGTTACTCGTTACTGCCGGCCTAACGACGTTCTGCTCATTCAGGAAGTGCCACTTGCTGGGAGTTGTAGTTTTAGTTATCCGATTTATTTAATGTTGGAGAATGTTGGTGTTTTAAGCTTGAAACGCTATGAATTAAATATCCTATATGGCTGTAATAGAAAAATGTATTTTGACGTACCGTTGTGTCACGTTGCATTGCATTACCTGTAACCTAGGTAACATGTATTACCTGTAACCTAGTTAACATGTACTACCTGCAGGTCTAGGTAACATGTACTACTTGCAGGTCTAGGTAACATGTATTACCTGTAACCTAGTTAACATGTACTACCTGCAGGTCTAGGTAACATGTACTACTTGCAGGTCTAGGTAACAT
>CM057245.1:31443476-31455976 GCA_029931835.1 Etheostoma nigrum
GTGTGTGTGTGTGTGTGTGTGTGTGTGTGTGTGTGTGTTCTTCTGCAGCTTTGGGTTTTATTTCCACATAAAGGGGAAAAAGCTGCGGGACAGTTTGTTGTTTTTAATCTCTCAGTGTCCCGTCCCGGTCTTCTTCTTCTTCTTCTGTCCTCCTGCTGCCGGGACTCCTCTTCTTCTTCTCCTTTTTGTAGTTTTCTTTTTTACTCCTCTTCTTCTTCTTCTTCTTCTGTTGTGCAGCTTTGTGTTTTATGTTTTATTTCCACATAACAACGACCCTAAAGGTCGAGCTGCGGGTCCTTGTTGTTTTTAATCTGTCAGCGTCCCGTCTCCATGCCCCCCCATGCCCCCCCTCGCTGAGCCCTCTTGTCTCTTGTCTCGTCCCGTTAGAGGACGGGTGCCAGCGCGGGTCTGCAGCCGCGGCCGGGGACATGTCTGTCCTCCCGCTGCAGAGACTCCCCTCCTTATTTAGTTTTAATGTCCTTTTTAATTCTTTTTCTTCTTCTTCTTCTTTTTGGGGACATGTCTGTCCTCTTGCTGCTTAAAACTCGTGTTTTTATCCTTTATTTACTTTTTATGTCCTTTTTTTACTCTTCTTCTTCTTCTTGTTTTTGGGGACATGTCTGTCCTCTTGCTGCTCGAGACTCGTCTTTTTATCCTTTTGTTTTTTATGTTGTTTTTCTTCTTCTTCTCTTCTTAATTTCCATCCACATTAAACATTTCTGTCCTGTCCTTTTTTACTCTTCTTCTTTTTGGGGACATTTCTGTCCTCCTTCTCCTTCTTCTTCTCCTTTATTTCTTTTTTTTTAATGTTTTTTTACTCTTCTTTTTCTTCTTCTTGTTAATTAAAAACACTTCTGTCTTCCTGCTGCCGAGTCTCCTCTTCTTCTCCTTTAATTGTTTTTTTAAGTTGTTTTTTTTACTCTTCTTCTTCTTCTTCTTTTTGGGGACATTTCTGTCCTTACCTCCCCTCCCCTTGTTCTCCTTCTTCATTCATGTTTTTCACTCTTCTTCTTCTTCATTAACTAAGGCGGGAGCGTTGTGGTTTCTCTGAGATCTGAAAGCAGAGTCCCGCTCCTCCGCTCCTGGTCTCTGGCACGTCTCCGCCGCTGTGGCAATTACGTCTCACCGGGGGACCGACCCCGTCCCCCCCCGTCCCCGTGTCCCCCCTGTCCCCCCGTCCCCCGTCCCAGCGCGGGTGTCCCTGGACAGGCCGCGGCCCCGTTCAGCAGCCTGTCGCGGTCGGCGAGGCCGGGCGACCCCTGACACCCCGGCACCTGTTGGGGGGCTGGACTGGGAAAGGGAAAGCGAGGGGGGGCAGAGAGAAGCTGGTGCACAGACGCGCGGGGTTGAGGGGCAGTTTGATGACTCCGCTGAGGGGTGGGGGGGCCGGGGGTGCAGGGGGGGGGGGGGGGTGCAGGTTTTGATGCTTCACAATAGTCTTTTGTGGTCAGCTCGAGAGATGAAAGAGGTCCCGGAGGACGGCTCGGTAGGTTAACGCTTTATCGCCACGGAGACGCTCCCGGACGGCGCGCGGCCCGTTTCGGGGCTCGAACGCGCGGCCCTCCCCCCGGTCCCCCCCCCCCCCACCCCACCTTGGCCTCCGTCAACAGAGGGGTTGCCAAAGAGACAAAGGCTCTTTATGCTCTCCGTAACAGGACCGGGAACTCTGGGAATTCCTCTCGGTCAGAGCAAAACCACCAGCCCCCCCCCCCCCCCGACACCCTGTCCCCTACACACACACACACACACACACACACACACACAGACACACACACACACACTCACACACACATACACACACTTTCTCCGGGCAGCTTAGCGGGACGGCGGCGGGCAGCCTGTGGATCTTAATGGGAGGTTTTTATTCTGCTGGCCGCTCCGTGCCGAGGTGTGTGTGTGTGTGTGTGTGTGTGTGTGTGTGTGTGTGTGTGTGTGTGTGTGTGTGTGTGTGTGCGTGTGTGTGCGTGTGCGTGTGTGCGTGTGCGTGTGTGTGTGATGGCTCGTTTGGAGGACAGTTTAATTTAATTTGGTGATTTTTATTCCTTTATTTCTTAAAGATCTCTGATAATATCGGCGTGTTGTTGTTGATATTTCGACCTCGCTGTCTGTGGGTTAAAATGTGTTTTGTTGTTGTTGTTGTTGTTGTTGTTTTTTAATTAATTAGAGCCTTGAATAATTGTAATTTTAGGCGTCACCATGGAAACCGGTTGTCTTTTTTCACTTAGGGTATATGTGTCTTAAATAAGGACGAGCTGCAGCCGAGACGTCTTCTTCTGCAGAAATGTCCCAGCTGCACAATCGGCTTTAAAAACATTAAATAAAATGTAATGCCATGCAAAGAGTTGGGGGGGGGGGCAGTTTTTCTTCTTCATTTGTTCTTCTTCTTCTTCTTCTTCGTTTGATGCTTCCAGGACAATAACGTGGACATTTCTTTGTGAAATACAAAGAAAGTGTCCCCCGAAATGTCTCTAAATGTCCAAAATACAATCACATCTTTTTAATGTTAATGCAATGACGGGGTGGGGGGGGGGGGGGCTGTTCTTCTTCAGGTTATTTGTATTTATTGTTTAATAATATTTCTTAACATTTTAAATTTGGATCAGCTTTTCTTTCCCCTTCCTTGGGTTTTCGGGTGTATTTCATGTTAATGTTGATGTGTGCTCCAAATATTAAAGGCGAGTACTCGTAACTTTGTCAAATCTACAAATCTTAATTTTCTTTTTAATTTACAAATTAATTTATTCGTTTTTTTATGGTTTTAATTTTGAAGTGAAATTAAATCTTTGTATTGAAGCAATGAAACTACATTAAAATAAAATAAAAAGCGTGATAGCTCTGCAGTGTCTCCACTGTCACTAATAAAGGGAAAAAGTCCCAAAAAATGTCCCAAAAAGGGACAACAATGTGACTTTTTGTCCCTTTTTCAGACTTTCTTTTAGAGTTAGAATATTAGAGTTAAACCTCATTATATAGAATTATACCTGATATTAGAGTTAAACCTCATTATATAGAATTATACCTAATATTAGAGTTAAACCTCATTATATAGAATTATACCTGATATTAGAGTTAAACCTCATTATATAGAATTATACCTAATATTAGAGTTAAACCTCATTATATAGAATTATACCTAATATTAGAGTTAAACCTCATTATATAGAATTATACCTGATATTAGAGTTAAACCTCATTATATAGAATTATACCTAATATTAGTTAAACCTCATTATATAGAATTATACCTAATATTAGTGTTAAACCTCATTATATAGAATTATACCTAATATTAGAGTTAAACCTCATTATATAGAATTATACCTAATTTTAGAGTTAAACCTCATTATATAGAATTATACCTAATATTAGAGTTAAACCTCATTATATAGAATTATACCTAATATTAGAGTTAAACCTCATTATATAGAATTATACCTAATTTTAGAGTTAAACCTCATTATATAGAATTATACCTAATATTAGAGTTAAACCTCATTATATAGAATTATACCTAATATTAGAGTTAAACCTCATTATATAGAATTATACCTAATATTAGAGTTAAACCTCATTATATAGAATTATACCTAATATTAGAGTTAAACCTCATTATATAGAATTATACCTAATATTAGAGTTAAACCTCATTATATAGAATTATACCTAATTTTAGAGTTAAACCTCATTATATAGAATTATACCTAATATTAGTGTTAAACCTCATTATATAGAATTATACCTAATATTAGTGTTAAACCTCATTATATAGAATTATACCTAATATTAGAGTTAAACCTCATTATATAGAATTATACCTAATATTAGTGTTAAACCTCATTATATAGAATTATACCTAATATTAGAGTTAAACCTCATTATATAGAATTATACCTAATATTAGAGTTAAACCTCATTATATAGAATTATACCTAATATTCGAGTTAAACCTCATTATATAGAATTATACCTGATATTAGAGTTAAACCTCATTATATAGAATTATACCTAATATTAGTGTTAAACCTCATTATATAGAATTATACCTAATATTAGAGTTAAACCTCATTATATAGAATTATACCTAATATTAGTGTTAAACCTCATTATATAGAATTATACCTAATATTAGAGTTAAACCTCATTATATAGAATTATACCTAATATTAGAGTTAAACCTCATTATATAGAATTATACCTGATATTAGAGTTAAACCTCATTATATAGAATTATACCTAATATTAGTGTTAAACCTCATTATATAGAATTATACCTAATATTAGTGTTAAACCTCATTATATAGAATTATACCTAATATTAGTGTTAAACCTCATTATATAGAATTATACCTGATATTAGAGTTAAACCTCATTATATAGAATTATACCTAATATTAGTGTTAAACCTCATTATATAGAATTATACCTAATATTAGTGTTAAACCTCATTATATAGAATTATACCTAATATTAGTGTTAAACCTCATTATATAGAATTATACCTAATATTAGAGTTAAACCTCATTATATAGAATTATACCTGATATTAGAGTTAAACCTCATTATATAGAATTATACCTGATATTAGTTACCTAATATGAATTATTGTGACTAATAATTAAGATCAGAGGAATGAAAGAGCGATGGAAGGAATCCATTTTTATGGTAATTTGGTTAAAAAGAAACTCATATTTCAGATATAGACATTTATTAAAGGAGGACAACAGGAGGAGAAATAAACAAATAAGATATAAATATAATACAAAATATATTATGTTTATTTTTAAAAATCAAGCATTTTATCGGTAATGTATAAGCTAAATTGTAATGTGTTATGTGTTATTATATGTCGTTACTGGGGCTTCTTAGAGGTCAAAAAGGTCAAAGAGCTCAAAGAGGATTATCTGCTTAAAATGTGGAAATCTGCTGCTGCTGTTTCCGTTTCTTTAATTTAACGTTTTCATGGATTTTTTTGTTCTTTAATCTCATTTATATTTAAATATTGAAAAGCTGCTGTGTGATGATGTAATTTGTTGATTTATTATTATTATTAGTGCTTATATTTTTATATTATAAGAGCCAGGTTTTGTAATTTAGGTTTATTTACAAAAAAAAAGCATCACAGATAAAACATAATCTCTCATTCATCGTTCTGGCATTCTTAACACTCTGCGCTTTTATTTTGAAAAGCTGCAAGCGGCTTGTGCAAAAAATGTGAAATTTGCTTTGATAAAATAATAATAATAATACAAGTATTTAAGTATTTAAGGTTGTTTTTTCCGTTTTCTTCAATGTTTTTGCCGCTTCGACGTTTTTTCGTAGCTTTTTTCCATCGTTTGTGTCGCGTTGTATTTTTCACTTTCTTTGTTATTTTTCTGCCTTTTTCAACGTTTTTGTCACCTATTATAAGAATATTAAAAACGTTATTCTGGCATTCAAAACACATAATTCACATTATAACTCACAATATCTTTGTGCTTTTATTTTAAAAAACCTGCAAGCGGCTCATGCAAAAAATCTGAAATCTGTTTAGAAAATTAAAAAAAATAAAACAAGTATTCAAAACATTTCTATTTATTATTATTGATTATATTTATAATTTTTTTTATTATTATTATTTAGCATTTATTGCACCGGGGTTAGATTTTCATTGATAAATTGAATTTATTTTCCTTTAATTTCTGCATTTCTTCTGTCTGGTTTAGTCTTTTCTGATTATATCAACACATCATAACTACTTTACATTCCCTCCGTGTTTCTGCATCACCGCACATCCTCCACCATGAATAATAATAATAATAAAATCACAAAACACATTAATAATCACGCTTGAATCTCTGCCAGTTTGGATATTTTGCGTATGATACACACTGGAGTGTAATCAGATCTCATTAATATTAACTTTTTTGAGGTCACTGGACTTAGGATGTTTATATAATATGTAATATACAATAAAATAAATAATAATATACGTATATTAAATATAAAAAACAATCACTACTTTTAGCGTGTATAGAGCAGCATATCTCCACCAGACTCCATGTAAATAATCACTACTTTTAGCGTGTATAGAGCAGCATATCTCCACCAGACTCCATGTAAATAATCACTACTTTTAGTGTGTATAGAGCAGCATATCTCCACCAGACTCCATGTAAATAATCACTACTTTTAGCGTGTATAGAGCAGCATATCTCCACCAGACTCCATGTAAATAATCACTACTTTTAGTGTGTATAGAGCAGCATATCTCCCCCAGACTCCATGTAAATAATCACTACTTTTAGCGTGTATAGAGCAGTATATCTCCACCAGACTCCATGTAAATAATCACTACTTTTAGCATGTATAGAGCAGCATATCTCCACCAGACTCCATGTAAATAATCACTACTTTTAGTGTGTATAGAGCAGCATATCTCCACCAGACTCCATGTAAATAATCACTACTTTTAGCATGTATAGAGCAGCATATCTCCACCAGACTCCATGTAAATAATCACCAATTTTAGCGTGTATAGAGCAGCATATCTCCACCAGACTCCATGTAAATAATCACTACTTTTAGCGTGTATAGAGCAGCATATCTCCACCAGACTCCATGTAAATAATCACTACTTTTAGCGTGTATAGAGCAGCATATCTCCACCAGACTCCATGTAAATAATCACTACTTTTAGCGTGTATAGAGCAGCATATCTCCACCAGACTCCATGTAAATAATCACTACTTTTAGCGTGTATAGAGCAGCATATCTCCACCAGACTCTATGTAAATAATCACTACTAGGTGATATCTACAGTATAGAGCAGCATATCTCCACCAGACTCCATGTAAATAATCACTACTTTTAGCGTGTATAGAGCAGCATATCTCCACCAGACTCTATGTAAATAATCACTACTTTTAGCGTGTATAGAGCAGCATATCTTCACCAGACTCCATGTAAATAATCACTACTTTTAGCACATATATGTCCCCTGTATGCTTACTGTAAATTTACGGTGAAAGGTTTTACAGTTTAGAAACATGACTATAGGTCAGAATGATGCTTGGACTATCGCATGGGGCCCTGGTTTTGGGGGAGGACAGTGTCAGTTTGTGTCTGTAGTGAACTCACAGAGAACCGATTCTCATCTGAGGAGACAAGAAAATGTCGGACTGGTCCTTTAGTGCAAAGAATCAACCTCGCTCCTATGAAATAAAATGAGAGGAGTCACGTTTTCACACAAATTTGACCTTTTCAGCACCCCAGAGTCCACTATTTGCAACACAGGAAGGTTGTGTGTGTGTGTGTGTGTGTGTGTGTGTGTGTGTGTGTGTGTGTGTGTGTGTGTGTGTGTGTTGCAGAGGGAGTGTCATATTGTGCAGGAGATGTTTCCAATTTGGAGACGGCCATGAGCGGTAGAGATGATTAGAGAGGAGGAAATTGGGGGATTAGAATTGTCTGCTTGAACTTCCTGAGTCCAGGGTGCTCTCTCTCTCTCTCTCTCTCTCTCTCTCTCTCTCTCTCTCTCTCTCCCCCTCTCCGTCCTGGCAGTCTCTCGTCCCCCTTGCAGTGCAGATAGTGTGAGGACACATTGAGTCCTCGATCTCCCGGCGTGTCTCAGGCTGTCACTAATGATCTAACGGACACGACTCACTCCTCCACCTTTTACTTTTCTCTACCTTTTCCTGTGTGTGTGTGTGTGTGTGTGTGTGTGTGTGTGTGTGTGTGTGTGTGTGTGTGTGTGTGTGTGTGTGTGTTGCCTCTGCAGCTTTAACTCGGGCTTGTGGATCCAATAAGCGAGCGCCGGCTCGGGGCTGTAATATCCGCTGCTGTGCTGCTGGTCTTAGCGGGTGAAAGCTGCGCCCGCGGCGACCTTAAAGGAGCAGTCCGTGTCTTTATCTCCTCCATCTTTGTTTTTAGCTTGGTGGGTTTTTCCGTGACTGCTGAAGCTGAAGCGTTCATGCTGTTTCAACACACACGAGGCATCCCGCCAACATCCCAGGCCACGTTGCTTGACCTCCTTCTAACCCGAACTAATATAATAGTAATCCTAAACCAGTGGCGGGAGGAGGGGGAGGGGAGGAGGGGGGAGGGGGGGGGGGGGGGGGCTCATTTTCAGCCTACATCAAAACTTAGACTTAGAGACTTTATTGCCAACAACTGCACATTCACAATATACAGTTGTCTAGATTATGTTGCAAGGCTCCAAAAAAGAAACAGAAGACAAATAAGAAGATAAACAATATATACACATATATATATATACAGTATATATATATATATATATATATATATATATATATATATATATATAAAGTATGTGCAATATAAAATGATATTATATATATACATCATTATATATTATAAGAGAATTATGACTAGTGCAGATATCAGAAACAGCAGCATGTACTGCAGTATAAAATATAAAATTATTAATTATTATAAGACGATTATGACTAGTGCCGATATCAGTAGCTGCAGGATGTGTTGCAGTGAAAACAGTGAAATGAATATTATTACTTTTCTACTTTTTCAGGGCCAGAGCTCTACGTAAAATAGTAAAATACTCGGGCCACGATTTAGGGAGGATGATGACAAACAAATACTCTGCCACGCGAGTTTTATATGTGTATAATATCTGTTTCAGAGCGTACTGTACTCCGCTGAATGGTTATACGCTGTGGTGCAGCTACGGCGAAGACAAACAAGATGAAGGTCTCATACAACGATGCATTTGGAATTTTGTTGAATTTCATTGAAGCGTCCCAGATGGACCAGTGTCGGCCATTTGATTCCCACCTACCATGCTGTGCTGTCCATGGTTGGGGTGGGAGGGGTCCTCTGTGATTGGCTGAGCCCTGGTCATCGTTGGGGTGGGAGGGGTCCTCTGTGATTGGCTGAGCCCTGTCCATGGTTGGGGTGGGAGGGGTCCTCTGTGATTGGCTGAGCCCTGGTCCATGGTTGGGGTGGGAGGGGTCCTCTGTGATTGGCTGAGCCCTGGTCCATGGTTGGGGTGGGAGGGGTCCTCTGTGATTGGCTGAGCCCTGGTCATCGTTGGGGTGGGAGGGGTCCTCTGTGATTGGCTGAGCCCTGGTCATCGTTGGGGTGGGAGGGGTCCTCTGTGATTGGCTGAGCCCTGGTCATTGTTGGGGTGGGAGGGGTCCTCTGTGATTGGCTGAGCCCTGGTCATCGTTGGGGTGGGAGGGGTCCTCTGTGATTGGCTGAGCCCTGGTCATCGTTGGGGTGGGAGGGGTCCTCTGTGATTGGCTGAGCCCTGTCCATGGTTGGGGTGGGAGGGGTCCTCTGTGATTGGCTGAGCCCTGTCCATGGTTGGGGTGGGAGGGGTCCTCTGTGATTGGCTGAGCCCTGTCCATGGTTGGGGTGGGAGGGGTCCTCTGTGATTTTTATTTATACGTAAATTCTGCCCTTCGTTCGTCTGTAAACCAAAACAAAATGCAAAGAAGAGACAAAGATCTCACCCATCTTCTGCTCATCTTCAGGTTCAAAACTGGGTTTGGAGGTTGTACCAGAACAAGTTTCCATGGTAACATGTTCATAAAACTCCATATTTTTTTTGTACTTCACATTGCTGCAGATCCTGTTTTCACCCTGTGTGTTTAGGTCTCTGTTTTATCTCCAGAGTGAGACATCTCTCTAGTTTTATCTCCAGAGTGAGACATCTCACTAGTTTTATCTCCAGAGTGAGACATCTCTCTAGTTTTATCTCCAGAGTGAGACATCTCACTAGTTTTATCTCCAGAGTGAGACTTCTCTCTAGTTTTATCTCCAGAGTGAGACATCTCTCTAGTTTTATCTCCAAAGTGAAACATCTCACTAGTTTTATCTCAAGAGTGAGACATCTCTCTAGTTTTGTCTCCAGAGTGAGACATCTCACTAGTTTCATCTCCAGAGTGAGACATCTCACTAGTTTTATCTCCAGAGTGAGACATCTCACTAGTTTTATCTCCAGAGTGAGACATCTCACTAGTTTCATCTCCAGAGTGAGACATCTCACTAGTTTTATCTCAAGAGTGAGACATCTCACTAGTTTTATCTCCAGAGTGAGACATCTCACTAGTTTCATCTCCAGAATGAGACATCTCACTAGTTTTATCTCCAGAGTGAGACATCTCACTAGTTTTATCTCCAGAGTGAGACATCTCACTAGTTTTATCTCCAGAGTGAGACATCTCTCTAGGTTTATCTCCAGAGTGAGACATCTCTCTAGTTTTATCTCCAGAGTGAGACATCTCTCTAGTTTTATCTCCAGAGTGAGACATCTCACTAGTTTTATCTCCAGAGTGAGACATCTCACTAGTTTTATCTCCAGAGTGAGACATCTCTCTAGTTTTATCTCCAGAGTGAGACATCTCTCTAGTTTTATCTCCAGAGTGAGACATCTCACTAGTTTTATCTCCAGAGTGAGATGTCTCACTAGTTTTATCTCCAGAGTGAGACATCTCACTAGTTTTATCTCCAGAGTGAGACATCTCACTAGTTTTATCTCCAGAGTGAGACATCCCTCTAGTTTTATCTCCAGAGTGAGACATCTCTCTAGTTTTATCTCCAGAGTGAGACATCTCACTAGTTTTATCTCCAGAGTGAGACATCTCTCTAGTTTTATCTCCAGAGTGAGACATCTCACTAGTTTTATCTCCAGAGTGAGACATCTCACTAGTTTTATCTCCAGAGTGAGACATCCCTCTAGTTTTATCTCCAGAGTGAGACATCTCTCTAGTTTTATCTCCAGAGTGAGACATCTCACTAGTTTTATCTCCAGAGTGAGACATCTCACTAGTTTTATCTCCAAAGTGAGACATCTCTCTAGTTTTATCTCCAGAGTGAGACATCTCACTAGTTTTATCTCCAAAGTGAGACATCTCTCTAGTTTTATCTCCAGAGTGAGACATCTCACTAGTTTTATCTCCAGAGTGAGACATCTCTCTAGTTTTATCTCCAGAGTGAGACATCTAACTAGTTTTATCTCCAGAGTGAGACATCTCTCTAGTTTTATCTCCAGAGTGAGACATCTCACTAGTTTTATCTCCAGAGTGAGACATCTCTCTAGTTTTATCTCCAGAGTGAGACATCTCACTAGTTTCATCTCCAGAGTGAGACATCTCTCTAGTTTTATCTCCAGAGTGAGACATCTAACTAGTTTTATCTCCAGAGTGAGACATCTCTCTAGTTTTATCTCCAGAGTGAGACATCTCTCTAGTTTAATCTCCAGAGTGAGACATCTCTCTAGTTTTATCTCCAGAGTGAGACATCTAACTAGTTTTATCTCCAGAGTGAGACATCTCTCTAGTTTTATCTCCAGAGTGAGACGTCTCCCTAGTTTTATCTCCAGAGTGAGACATCTAACTAGTTTTATCTCCAGAGTGAGACATCTCTCTAGTTTTATCTCCAGAGTGAGACATCTCCCTAGTTTTATCTCCAGAGTGAGACATCTCACTAGTTTTATCTCCAGAGTGAGACATCTCTCTAGTTTTAGCTCCAGAGTGAGACATCTCTCTAGTTTTAGCTCCAGAGTGAGACATCTCTCTAGTTTTATCTCCAGAGTGAGACATCTCCCTAGTTTTATCTCCAGAGTGAGACATCTCACTAGTTTTATCTCCAGAGTGAGACATCTCACTAGTTTTACCTCCAGAGTGAGACATCTCTCTAGTTTTATCTCCAGAGTGAGACATCTCACTAGTTTTATCTCCAGAGTGAGACATCCCTCTAGTTTTATCTCCAGAGTGAGACATCTCTCTAGTTTTATCTCCAGAGTGAGACATCTCACTAGTTTTATCTCCAGAGTGAGACATCTCTCTAGTTTTATCTCCAGAGTGAGACATCTAACTAGTTTTATCTCCAGAGTGAGACATCTCTCTGGTTTTATCTCCAGAGTGAGACATCTCTCTAGTTTAATCTCCAGAGTGAGACATCTCTCTAGTTTTATCTCCAGAGTGAGACATCTAACTAGTTTTATCTCCAGAGTGAGACATCTCTCTAGTTTTATCTCCAGAGTGAGACGTCTCCCTAGTTTTATCTCCAGAGTGAGACATCTAACTAGTTTTATCTCCAGAGTGAGACATCTCTCTAGTTTTATCTCCAGAGTGAGACATCTCCCTAGTTTTATCTCCAGAGTGAGACATCTCACTAGTTTTATCTCCAGAGTGAGACATCTCTCTAGTTTTAGCTCCAGAGTGAGACATCTCTCTAGTTTTAGCTCCAGAGTGAGACATCTCTCTAGTTTTATCTCCAGAGTGAGACATCTCCCTAGTTTTATCTCCAGAGTGAGACATCTCACTAGTTTTATCTCCAGAGTGAGACATCTCACTAGTTTTACCTCCAGAGTGAGAAATCTCTCTAGTTTTATCTCCAGAGTGAGACATCTCACTAGTTTTAGCTCCAGAGTGAGACATCTCTCTAGTTTTATCTCCAGAGTGAGACATCTCACTAGTTTTATCTCCAGAGTGAGACATCTCTCTAGTTTTATCTCCAGAGTGAGACATCTCAATAGTTTTATC